>JABEXW010000136.1:0-39986 GCA_013266185.1 Fusarium sarcochroum | reverse complement strand
ATTTCTAGCTAATCTCTCACGTCCAATGTATTATGCCCCCCCCTAGGTTCCTTAGCACTGTGAACCTTGATCCAGATGGATCCGACCCCGACAGCGCCAGCCCCCCCCAAGCTCATCCCACGACAAGCCGCCTTGTCTCATCCCAAAATCTTCTTTTGCCCCTGGTCTTTCCATTCTTGCTGCTTACCCATTGTTAAGGATTCAAAGCCGTGTTATCCTCATTTCCAATAGCGTGACTACGACTGCATCTGCATCTGCATCTGCTACGTCTTTAGTAACTGGCAGAAACAGCCAGGTACAGAGCTATTCAAGCCAATTTAGCCAATCAATGACTGCAAGCTGGCCACACCAAGTTCCTTGAGCCTCGTCCAACGTCCCACCGCACGGCCTCCAATCGAACCCTCCAAATCGAGAGCTTGCGCGTGGTAAAAGGAGGCTGTGCATATGCAATCCGGTCGTCACGGCATTTATCCCAATCCCAGCCACAGAAGGAATCAGAGACATTCGACCTACAAGCTTACAGTGCTTACCTTACCTGACAACCTGCCCTGGCCGCTAAGCGTGAACGAACCCGACGACTTAACGACGGGCACGGCTCCATCTGTTCCATTGTCTCCTCTGCCGTCAGCTTGTGCTTGGCATCCTCCCGCATCGCCCGACTTCATCGCCTTGACATCGCCTTCAATCAACATCACGAATAACCTCTCTTCCTCCCCGTCCGATCGAATCGTTCATCGCGCAACGTCGTCTCTCCCATTCCGCATGCCGACAGTCGCTTTTGCGAACCGATAGTCTGACTCTAAACTGTCCGCCGCCATGGCTGGGCGACCGCCTGGAGGAGGTTTCGATGCGGGACACACGAATAATCGCGACGATCTCCTACTCGACCTTGACAATGACCAACCTGTATACGGCGGTGGTCAGCGCTCCACTCTAAACGACGATGACCTGATGCGCTTTCATGAACAAAATCAAGACCCCCAAGGGCGTACTTCGGTATCCTATGACGACTTTGTTGGCGCTCGAGACGCGAATCATCCTTCGGCTTCACAACCCGCTGGCGGATTAGGTGTTCCTGGATCGGGACCTGGATCTAATCCTTACCTTACAAGACAATACAGCCAGACATCTGAACTTGGCAATTACCAACGTTATGCTGATGACTTCGATGATTATCCTGTCGATGGTGATTCATATTATCATCACGATGGAGGCGCAAGGGCTGACGAAACGACTCCGGGCTTGGGTAGGAACACCGGGCGAAACCGAAACAGCGTCCTTGGTCTCGGTGGAGGGTTTCTAGGTAAGGTCAAGAACAAGTTGGGCATGGGCCAAGGATATTCAGAAATGGATTTGCCCTTAACGGAACCTGGTCATGAACGAGGTGATTCTGTTGGAGGAAGCTCTCAGCAACCACCGCAGCAGGCTCAGAAAGGCAGATTTGATATGGGCAATTTCAAGTTTGGACGATCGAAACCAGATCCCTCGACTCTTGGCCCAAGACTTATCTACCTTAACAACCCACCCGCCAATGCTGCCAACAAGTATGTCGACAACCATATTTCGACTGCAAAGTACAACATTGCGACGTTCCTGCCCAAATTCCTCTACGAACAGTTTTCGAAGTTCGCCAACATCTTTTTCTTGTTCACTGCCGCGCTCCAACAGATTCCTAATCTGTCACCTACGAACCCATACACAACCATTGCACCCCTCATTGTGGTGCTTATCATCTCTGCCGGAAAGGAATTGGTTGAAGATTACCGCAGAAAGCAAGCCGACAATGCTCTCAACACCTCTAAAGCTCGGGTCCTTCGGGGCTCTACCTTCCAGGAAACCAAATGGATCAACGTGGCTGTTGGAGACATCATAAGAGTAGAATCGGAGGAGCCCTTCCCCGCTGATTTGGTTCTTTTGGCTAGTTCTGAGCCCGAAGGTCTCTGTTATATCGAAACTGCAAACCTTGATGGCGAAACAAACCTCAAGATCAAACAGGCCATCCCAGAGACTTCTGAAATGGTCTCGCCAAACGAGCTTAGCAGACTGGGAGGTCGCATCAAGTCAGAGCAGCCCAACAGCAGTCTTTACACATACGAGGCAACCTTGACAATGCAGACTGGAGGCGGAGAGAAGGAATTTGCACTCAATCCAGAGCAATTGCTTCTCAGAGGTGCTACGTTACGAAACACTCCCTGGGTTCATGGTGCTGTAGTGTTCACTGGCCACGAAACGAAGCTCATGCGAAACGCCACTGCGGCCCCTATCAAGCGCACCAAGGTCGAGCGGAAACTCAATTGGCTCGTTCTGTTGTTGGTAGGTATCTTGCTGATTCTCAGTATTGTGTGTACTGTTGGAGACTTGATTCAACGGAAAGTCGAAGGAGAGGCACTCTCATATCTCTATCTGGATCCCACAAACACCGCCGGACAAATTACTCAGACGTTCCTCAAGGACATGGTCACATACTGGGTTCTATTCTCCGCCCTGGTTCCCATCTCTCTCTTCGTCACTGTGGAGTTAGTGAAGTATTGGCACGGAATCCTGATCAATGATGATTTGGACATGTACTACGATAAGAACGACACGCCTGCTACCTGCCGAACCTCAAGCTTGGTGGAAGAGTTGGGAATGGTTGAATATGTTTTCTCGGACAAGACTGGAACCCTCACCTGCAACCAGATGGAGTTCAAGCAATGCTCGATTGCTGGAATCCAATACTCTGAAGATGTACCGGAAGATCGTCGCCCGACCATGATTGATGGCGTCGAAGTCGGACTTTTCGATTACAAGGCCCTCAAGTCTAACCTCAAGAGCGGACACGACACCGCCCCTGCGATCGATCACTTCCTGTCGCTTCTTGCAACTTGTCATACAGTTATTCCGGAAATGGATGAAAAGGGTGGTATTAAGTACCAAGCCGCCTCCCCTGATGAAGGTGCTCTGGTTGCTGGTGCTCTGGATCTTGGCTACAGGTTCACTGCTCGAAAGCCCAAGTCGGTTATCATCGACGCTAATGGCCAGGAACTTGAGTATGAACTTCTTGCCGTTTGCGAATTTAACTCGACCCGAAAGCGAATGTCAACTATCTACCGATGCCCCGATGGCAAGATTCGTTGTTACTGTAAGGGTGCCGATACCGTCATCCTGGAACGTTTGAATGACCAGAACCCCCACGTCGAAGTCACACTCCGACATCTTGAAGAGTACGCTTCTGAAGGTCTACGAACTCTGTGCTTGGCTATGCGAGAAATCCCTGAAAACGAGTTCCAAGAATGGCACAAGATCTATGATACTGCTCAGATGACGGTTGGAGGTAACCGTGCCGAGGAAGTGGATAAGGCCTCTGAAATAATCGAGAAAGACTTCTTTTTGCTTGGCGCAACTGCTATCGAGGATCGTCTTCAAGATGGTGTTCCAGAGACCATTCACACTCTGCAGCAGGCGAACATCAAGGTGTGGGTTCTTACTGGAGATCGACAAGAAACCGCCATCAACATCGGTATGAGTTGCAAGCTTCTCAGTGAGGATATGATGCTCCTGATTATCAATGAAGAAACGGCTGCCGCTACACGGGACAACATTCAAAAGAAGATGGATGCCATCAGAACTCAGGGAGATGGCACCATAGAAACGGAAACCTTGGCTCTGATCATTGATGGAAAGTCCCTGACGTACGCGCTTGAGAAGGACCTAGAAAAGATGTTCCTTGACTTGGCCATTATGTGCAAAGCTGTCATTTGCTGCCGTGTGTCTCCCCTTCAGAAGGCCCTTGTTGTCAAGCTGGTCAAGAAGTATCAAAAGGAGTCAATTCTTCTTGCTATTGGCGACGGAGCAAACGATGTCTCGATGATTCAGGCAGCTCATATTGGTATTGGTATCAGTGGTGAAGAAGGTCTCCAGGCTGCACGAAGCGCCGATGTGGCCATTGCTCAGTTCAGATTTCTCCGGAAGTTGTTGCTGGTTCATGGTGCGTGGAGCTATCAGCGTGTCACGAAGACGATTTTGTTCTCGTTCTACAAGAACATTACGCTGTACATGACGCAGTTCTGGGTGAGTACAAAGTGAAATTGTAACTACTTACACAATCGTGGCTAATCTCAATCGTAGTACACATTTCAAAACGTCTTTTCCGGTCAGGTCATCTACGAATCATGGACACTATCCTTTTACAACGTCTTCTACACCGTTTTGCCACCGCTAGCGCTTGGCATTCTTGACCAGTTCATTTCGGCTCGTCTTCTGGATCGATACCCCCAACTTTACATGATGGGCCAGCAAAATTACTTCTTCAGGCTGAAGGTGTTCCTACAGTGGATCGCCAATGCCATCTATCATTCCATCGTGCTTTATATCTGGGGCGAACTTTTCTGGTATAGTGACCTCATCCAAGGAGATGGCAAGATGGCTGGCCACTGGGTTTGGGGCACGGCGCTCTACGGTGCCGTTCTACTTACCGTGCTTGGCAAGGCAGCCTTGGTCACAAGTAACTGGACAAAGTACCATGTTCTTGCTATCCCCGGAAGTATGGCCATTTGGTATGTGCTTACTGCCGTCTATGGTATCGTCGCGCCAATGGCTGGTGTGTCCATGGAGTACCAAGGTACCATACCCAGAATCTATGAGAGCCCCGTCTTCTGGCTACAGACGGTCAACCTGGCCGTCATGTGCCTTTTGCGTGACTTTGTCTGGAAGTATGCGAAGCGCATGTACCGACCACAAACATACCATCATATTCAAGAAATCCAGAAGTACAACATCCAAGATTATCGACCCAGGTAAGTTCTACATCGACTGATATCATTTGGTTACTAAGCTAACGCATTTCAGAATGGAGCAATTCCAAAAAGCAATTCGAAAGGTGCGACAAGTGCAACGTATGCGCAAGCAGCGTGGTTATGCCTTCTCGCAAGCAGACGAGAGTCAAACACGTGTGCTCCAGGCATACGACACTACAAAGCATCGTGGACGATATGGTGAGATGGCCAGCTCAAGACCAGCGGGCAGGTAGCCAGAAGCTGCAGAGGAGTAGAATGATTATGCGTAGGTGTTTCGAGAATGCCTTCGCTGTTACTGCATTACGAATACAAAACATTGGAATTTTACTCAGGAGTTGGATGTCATTTGTTGCAAGCTATTGAGTGGCCGTTCTGCTCCATTCACTTCTCTGTGCCATCATCTGTCGATGCCGGGAGCTGAGCATCTTCGGCTCGATAGACTGTAACCACTTGGTGACACTCTTCTTCAAATGGCATCCATTTGATCATCAAGTGAAGAGGGCCGTCCTTATTTAGACCAAGCGAGAACGAGAATATGAAATAGGATTGTACGAAATGGGATTGGCATGTATTGTACTATGCATTATATAGGAGAGGTGTAGTTTATTATGACGGGGAATACTGATACTTGCTGCGTTTGCAGGAGTTTTTAATTGTCAATTCTTTTTTTCCCCTTGAGATGACCAGTGATTCACGATGGCAAAACAGTGTATCTATACACGAGGTTGACCATTCTCTTTGGCACAAGGCTAGTTTTACATGCTGTGTTGGGATACATCGTGTCAATACGCCGTGCAATTATCGAAACCGTTGGTAGCCACGAAAGCCACGATACGTATGAGTAAAGACATCCTTCTGTCAACATCTTCGACTTAACGCGTTCTGGGCCCTCCAGCAACTTCCCTCTGGTATCAGTCCTCACATGTCGAAACTGTTAGATCATCACTGACTACATAAGTTTCCCTCTACCTCTTCCAGTAGAATTATGGATAACAAAGATTTCTCCCCTTTCTTATGCAGCGTCGTTATCATTGATTTTACTGATGCAGCTCTCTGGGCACAGAGATTCGGCAGAAAGTTACTGTGAGAAAGGTACTCTGTACGCAGCATACCATGCTGGTATTTTGTCTGGTATAAGCACTTTGGAGCACTTACAAGACGGTTGCATCATTAGTAGCCTATGATCCGGTGTTCTGATCCCATAGACTCATTCAATGTCATTGGAAACAACTTCTCCACGGAGAATCTCAAGCCCAACACCCTTGTTCAACATAGCTAATAAATGCTCAGCGCAGCAGCACCCACAGTGAGGAACACATGGTGAATTAGTATGGCCGAGTTCCATCAAAATGTAACACAAAAAGTCAGAGGCCTAACCCAACAAAGCTCAATAAGCTGCTACAAATGGAACAAACTTCAATAAAGCTCGGTCCTAGTGAGATGTATTACTGTACGTGGCAGGTCTGTCAAAGACGCAGCCAGTGTCACATTTTAGATGCATGGGATCTAAGATATGGCTGTAGCTTGCAGCTTTTTGACAGTGATTTGCAAACGATTCGTTACGTACCTTGATGCGTTGTCAAAGTTTCCCGGAGGGATGGTAGAATGATCGACTAGCTCAAGCCTTTCGAAGGAGATAAAGCCAATGAGAACGAAGAGATCACAGAGATGCTGAATTGCAGAGCATGAAACACGAGGCGCTATACCGGTGAACAAGTGCCGTTGTGTATGCATAGGCATAGTTTTATACAACGAGTACCATGGAAAATAGCGTGTCACTCGAACAGTAGTTGGATAAGTTACAGACAGGAGGGCTCAAGTAGCGGAAAACACCGCACTCATCCTACCCACTGCCGACCAGACCAATGCCACTATTAATGCGTTATCACAGGATTCGTTTCTTGTGGCCACACTTGTCATTATGCAAGCAGACCCGTGATTCGTTGCTCCCCAACCCTCTCAATTTCCTGGGCTGTTCATCTTTCTCGTTCGCTCCAGGGGCCAGCACCACCCGGAGACGTCGCGTGCTCGTTCACATGACGCCCCCTCAGCGCCCGCGCCCGCGCCATACATCAAGGACTATTCCTTGTTACGCAGGACTTTGACAAATTCCATCATCAGAACCAGCCAAGACCAGAGCTGGGCCTAGTAATTTATGGGCGTGGGGTGGGAAATGAAAATCCGGGGGATCAAAGCGTGGAGAAACACAATCCGGGGACGGCCCTCGGGTTTATGGACCGTGGCAGGCTTATCTTGTTTTAGGTAAGCAATGGAAGGAAAAAGAACGCAGTGATATGTTGGTTGATGTTCCATTAGATATTGGTTATGCTTCTAGGTGTATATGTATATAGATACAAGCGTACTTGCTTGAATGACGCTGAAGAAATCCCCCCCATTGTGCCGAGTGTAAAAAAAAAAGATGTGGTTTTTATACATGCGTGATATAGATTGGTGATGCATCCTTCATTGGACAGGAAAAATTTGCTGAGGAAAAAGCCTCCCAATAGAAAACAATAGAAGAAAAAAAAGTAGATTATACAACTTTCCAGGTTACCGCTCGCCAAATGCCATTGCTCGTACTAATATGCTAATAATGTCATCGCCACGCTGTGTGATATCGTGCCATGCCTTGCTAGGGCGTAATTTCAACCCCCAGGCAAGGCAAATACATGTGGAAAAAAATCCTCCAACAAAACTATCCCTGACAGCCACCGACTCTCACCCGACTCATCGCAGGCATCTGAGTGTTGACCCTTGCCATGCTTTCGGTTGGGAGCTGACAGAGCAGCTGAGTGCTGAGGATGTAGTGTAGCCAGAATGGAATGGATTGAAGAAAGGATCGTCAAAGTCATAAACCACCAACAGCCACATGAGAAGTGGTAGCAAAGTGGTAAGAAGAATAAATAAAACATGATGATGAACTCCGTCCCGGTCTGTGATCGATAGAATGCTGATAATGCGAGATGTAAAAAAAGAACTTTTGAGCGCCAGGGAGGTGAGCAGATGGCCTCCCCAAGAATGCAACGCGAGATGAAAAATAAGAATAAAATAAACCCCCCGGTGGTTAGAACAAACCCACAAGCACTGCGTGCTGTGCTTCCTCCAGCGCCAAGTGGGAATTAGAAACTGAGAACTTGTTTTGGCAACGCACGTCTTGCTTGGTTCCGATTAGAACAAGCCTCCATGGCAGCGCAAGGGTATTGGATGACCCCTGCGGGTGCAACTTGCAAACCCCGCAAATCCATGAATTTGTGATCATATCGGTAGACCAATCTCAACCGTGCAGCGGGGTCATGTCCGAGGCCCCGGCTGTGAGACACCGGGCGGGAGAGCACACCCACAATAACCATCCGCCCTTCAGCTCGTTTGTGCTACGAGCTTATCCAATCTGCTACCAGGCTCACAATGAACTGGTGTTCGTGCGGACTGATAAGGCAGCGGGTGACAGGAAAGGAGTGGCAATGCAAGTGTCGCTCGGTGCTGAAGGGCTGGTTGCGTGCAGTTTATCTGCCGACCATAGGTGTCACAAGTTCGATGCTTTTGGGTCGAGAGTACGCGCTAGGATGACGAGAAGGCAGAGGGCGGTCCATTCCTCCTGAGGTCACCTCGTAGTTGTAGGCACCACTACCACCACCGTAGTAACCTCCGTCATACGTTGATGAGAGATACGGCGCAGAAGGCCGGCTGTACGAATTGTAGGGGCTAGTCGCAGCGCTGCGACTGAAGGGCCACAAATTGCTAGAGCTGCCTGTGGGCGACGGAGGACTCGGAGGCCGGACATTGAGGGAGCGGAGGGCCGAAATGGCCGAAGTATGTTGGTAAGTCGGCGCTCCGGTTCCCGGAGTGGCTGGTGGAGAACTCAGAAGTATCGAGCTGGGCCGCGAAGGAGATGCTCGCGGTATGATGTCTTTGGGTTCCGGATTTCCCGCAGAGTAGAATGGATAGTTTGCGGACGCGTAATGGCGGACCGATGAGGCCGGCTGTGACGACCCAGTCTGATCGACTCTCCGGCAACTGCAATGTAATATTAGCATCATCCTGGGACATAGTGATTCAAGTGAGGACAGGGTCCACCGCTAGTGGGATTGATACATACTTATCGGAACAGTAAAGAAACATGTCATCATAAGGAATGAATTGCTTTTCGCACGTCATGCTGCCGAACTGTGTCAGCAAAAAGTCTTTCTTCTATTCGCAAGAATGCTTGAAGATGCTTGAGAGCCATGGCTGACAATCCAATGTTGTTTCCAGCTGCATGGTTCCTGGGCATGACGGCATGACCGGTGTCAGGGCTGAAAGCAAGGAAGCCTCCTAGATACCAATGGAAAGGCAATGGAAAGATGATAGGATGACGTGAGACCTACCAGAACTGCGGGAAACTTTCCCTCTCATCTTCCCAAGATTCTGTCCTTTCCCGCTCACGTTCACGTTGACTACGGCCGAGTTTTTGCGGTGTGTGCCTCCGAGTCATGACGGGTCGCTTGTACTTCGTAGGGTCGGTCGCAGTAACGGTTTTTCGCACGTCGGTTGAGGAGGTATTGGGCAGGCCGTGACCTGACTTCTTCCGGCTGTGATGCATTTTGTGTAATTGAACGAGAGGAAAGCAATGAGAGGAGAAAGAAAAGAGATTGATAAAAGGCAGACCGTAAAGGACCTAAGAGAAGGGGGCAGGCGATATGATATGAGGTCGACGGAGTGCACCAGTACGGTCTAAGTATACTCGGTACCACTGTAAATCAGTGGAGAGTGCAGATATTTAGGGCAGTTGGGGCCGCTGGGGTCAGATAGGAAACCGCCCTTTCAGTGATGGTTCGACTGCGGGGGGGCTTATCTGAACACTAGGCTGCAAAGATCCCCTTACTCCCTGATTCGATCAACAAGGGGGTACGGGAGGAAAACGGTTGCAAATTTTTTCTCGAGCTTGACCGTGTCTGGAGAAATTCGAGAATTGTGTGATACCAGGGTAGAACGGAGTGGCAAATTGTGGTCGGAAGTGCATGGGCATGTGCAAGGACGACAGGACAATAAATTCCCCGAGAAGGATTGCGGATGGAGACAGAAAAAACAGAAGTCGAGCAAACTGTGACCGACTCGGACAGAAATAACTAGCTAGTCGGCGAGGTACTGGTAGTGTAAAACCAATCAGTGAGGATGCTCGGGTAGATGAGTAATGAGCGGGATCGTCGTAATGAGTTGTTTTAAACTCAAGATCCAGTTGGGGAAGCCCAAACAATTTTACTTCCAGATCTCGATGGATGAAAATTCCTTTGGGGGACAATCCACTGACAGGAGGCAGAGTCAATGATGCGCTGCCGTTCAGGGACCGGGACGGCGACAGAGATCCGCAGCGTGGAGACAACGCCGTGCTATATCTTATTCGGCCCCAGAAAGAAGGCGGTATGAATAAATCGAGTGTCGACGCGCGAAGTCTAACAAGAGCCAGGCGTGTAAGTGTCGTGTAAGTCAAATTTAGCCGAACGGGTAGGTCGTTGGTAGCTAAAAAGAGCCGCTTTCTTAGCGTTAGTTGATTCGTTGGGGAGCGTGGAACCAAAGACAAGGTCGATGTAGAAGAGTGATGTGAAAGGATGATGTAAAGGATGAGTTGCTTCTAAGTAAAAGTGTTTGTTATCTCGTGAGATGCACGATTACTCCGATTGATTCAATGGCAATGACCTTCCAAAGGGCGAAGTCGGGGCACGCGAGTCTTAAGTACGGAGTTGGAGGCACCTGGTGACTCGGCCTTGGTTGTCGTGATTGAAGGAAGGTGTGAGTGAGCGAGGAGCCGAAAGCGGAGTTGGAGCGCCCGCAATAAGCCAGCCAATGACCCGCCGCAATCGATACTGCGAGCTGCGACTATCGGATTGCGCGACAGCTGGGATAAGGTACAGAGGATCCTCTCAGGGTACCCCGTTGGCTGCTAGCTTGGACAAGGGGGCCAGGGCCGAGGCAGGGACTGACCGACACCGACAAGCGACAGTTCCCAACAATGAGCGAAGGGACTGCAATGATGGGTTCGTCGAAAAGCCAGTAACCAAGGTTCTTATGTCCCTTTCGGTGAATTTGAGTCTCGTTGAGGAGCTGTTGGTTTGGGATAGCTTTGTATGGGGGAGGTATGCGCAAGTCGTGAGGCAAAGCGAGAGCGTGAGCGGATGTTATGCAGACTGTCTCAGGCTGACTGATACGATATCCGCAGACGTTGTCACACTATCAGCAGGCGTGATATCTGGTGTCCGGAAACAACGAGTAAGAGATCGATAGAGGAACAATAGCTGACGACTTTATATAGGTAGATATTGATGCTGACCATCCGTCTCATGGGAATGAGATAATAGGTAAAAGCGGAATGCTCAGGTTCAACAAGCGTGTCAAGGTTGAGTAGATGGAGTAGGTAACCACGGACCAGCCACCTTTGACATGCTACGCCTGGGGGAGGGAGGTCTCTTGTATCTCTTCCATTGCTTATATAAAACATCCAGCTTAATGCTCGCCGTTTGATGCGGGAACGGCATTAGGGTTGCATTATCAGGTGTGAACCAGGGACATGTCGATGCGCATTGGCAATAATGGACCGGCAGAATAGGCCATCGTAGCGTATCTAGCGCAACCACAGCACATGATAGCGTTGCCCGTGGGAAAATCGACCAGACATATCTCGTCATCTTCCATAGGACATCATGCCGCCGTTCAAGTCCTAAGTAAAGATGGCCCTTGAATTCTGCTGTGCCGTGCAACCGCGTTAACGAACAGTGAGAGCTGCAGCAACAGAGTACCTAGCAGCTTAACATAGATCATGCATGTCTTCTCTGCTCACCCCGATCGAAGCTAGCATCATGAATGGGCGAATGCCAGGCACACTTCCATACAAGCATCTCAGAGTGAAGGCGGCCAGGGGTGGATACTGTTCGAAATGTTTCGTAAGAAGGGGGGCGTCTGCGCATCGTGCCATATTCCCAGGTCTCTTTTCAAGGGTTCAAGGGTTCAGGCGAAAGTGGACTCGCTCAGTGATGGTGACTCGCGAAGCGGAAACTAGAGGGTACGTAGAATGAGTTAACGTGAGCTGAATGTCCAAGTCCCTTTTGATAGTCACGGTAGTTTTGGCGATCATAATGGGGGGCAGGTGACGACGGGACGCGATGCTATGGCACAATACCTCTTTGGTAACGACGCAGAAGTGGCCACCATGCCCACCTACAAGTTGAGGAAACGAGCTTGAAGGGGGTGTCTACAAAGGATCAAGCCGTCGGGTGGCCCACTTGCCAACCTAACTTAATGGAAGGAAGGGGGCATTGGGGCGCTTGCTTATCCACCCCGCCTAGGTATGTACTGCAGTGCCAGGCACAGCCCACGATAGGCCACTAACCTACTCAAAGGCTTGAGATAAAGCTCGTCTCATCCACCCTACTGAGCACGTTTTGCGGTCTCGCTGTGTGTATTGTTGACTTCCATGGTTATTACGTCTTGCGACACTACCTTATTACGCAACACAACTCGGTCTTGTTCCTGACCTGCCGCTATTCCAGATCATTGCTACGCACAAACGATGTACACCCTATATCTTCCTAATTAATTCTCCCGAAAGCTTCGCGGCCCGGCACATCTTGTATGTGCGGGAAGAAGGCCGCTAAACCTAGGAGGGGCTCAAGTTTGACTGCCCTGATGATGTGCATCTCTGCTTGCACCCTTAACATCCAATGAGTGATGCACGCGAAGAAAAAAGTCCCCGAAGAAGAAGTAAGAAGAATCCTACATAGACGGCCTATCAGACCATCCATGTGGTTACTGGTTTCCGCCCGTGAGAAACATCGCATAGCGGGGAACCTCTTTTTGTTGTTTAAGAGCTAAATAAGCTGCTGACTGGAATGAACAAGCATCGTTGGTACTGACATATTCTGAACCCGGTGAGTGACGGTGTCACATAACAGATTACGTAGCTCAGCGATCCATGATGAATCCTTGAGTCCATGTGGACGAACCCGGAGCCCACAAGGTGCCTGCCTATGCTGTGCTCTGATACTTGAAAGTTGATTTTAGGCAATGCCCCTCATTAGCACCATACGTACGTACACACTAGTCCACCGCCCCAAGCTTCCATCTTGCTCTCAACAACCGTTGTCAACAACCGGAACTCCACTATCAAAATCCTACCGACACCCCGTTAGACTCTACCACAGCAGAGTTCAAAGAGCGAGTGTCAATTTCTTCTGTTATACATTACATCATTACACATAGAAAGGCGTATGACCTCTCATTACATAAAAAGGTGATATTGTAGCTGCGGTATGCTGTACTCCCGAAAGTCCTTCGCTATTACCGAGTCGGAGGCCCGTAGCTGCCCCGCTCATCATGGATAGTTGTTGAAGCTATGATATTTGTCGACTCCTCTCTTGCTGGCTTCTCGCAAGGGTCTTGACTCTTGTCAATTATTTCCCCTCTTGATCATGTACCACCGGCTGATCGCGGGCTGTCGGTAGTATTGCCTAACCCGCTCCTTAATAACTCTTCCCCAAGTAGGTAGGGTGCCTTATCGTATCAAGCTGGTTCCCCGGCTTGGAGGAATTAGCCTGCGGGGTCTGGTCTAAGCAGGAGGACCGCGACTATCGACTTTATCTCGGGGGACCAACGATCCAGCTGAGTCAGGTTGTGGGCCCGTTTCGAGCTAAATTTACCATCAGTTTACCTTTCGACAGTCTCCTTTGTCCTCGGTCCACCGGGCCTATTACCTTTTTTACTACAGATGCAATGGTTGAAATTCGACGCAGAGTCCGGAACGTGCAGCATAAGCACTTTGTTACATACCGCCTTGACCGCCACCATGACGATGATCAGAGAGTATGTATCAGTGGTGAACGTGGGATGTGGGGGACTCCAATGGTAGCTTGTCCGGGGCTCCATTGACCTCACATCGTGCGTTTCGTCCTGACCCAGCAGCTATTTCCGTTGGCTGGTTCAGTTCGACTGTCTACCGCCAATCTGGGGCTTGTGACTGCGATGGCCTGATAAGGAGGAGTCAAATGCAACAGTCTTGTCAAATTGAGGCCCGGTATTGCCTATCTTTCTCTGAATTGTGATATGTATGAAACAACACTGCGCTGCATTGAAATATTGTCCATCTTTGGATGCTGATTTGGCCATCGCAAACGAAGTATATCGTCGCATGTTTCCGCCGGCGACGACGAGTCTGCCGTCAAAGCCCTGGATGGGCCGTCAGGGTCATATTCATTACCCACAAGGGTTGAATCCAATGGCATCCATATCAGAAACACCCAATCAACTCCATCCGGGGTTTCTGACTTGTCCTGTAGCTGAGGCACTTACCTCTCGGCTGACTCTTCCGTGCCCTTTCTCTATCTTCGGTGAGTTGTTCATGTAGGGACCCGTTGCGGTGTTCACCTTGAAGGACAAAAGCCTCCACTTGAGGCTCGTTAACGGCCCACGACCTTCAATTGCTGCGGAGTCGCCCCTTACTTCCCTGTCTAGGGCCAAGGGAGAGACTGAGGAACCAGGGAAGCGGAAGAGTTTTTTTTCTTTCTTTTTTTTTGTCGTTTTCACTGAAATGAGCCGCAACGGCAACGGCTCACTAAACGGGTCTGTTCCTACATAAGCCAAAGTGGTTTTCTAGACCCATGATCCTAGCCCTGATGGTCATGGCTTCATCACATCATTTACGCCCACGGGCCAGTCGTTCACCCACGCTTGCTCAACAAGCTCGGTTAAGTCAGACCCGGATAACTTCGGCGCATGCAAATTCTTGAACTTGCCTCCTGTCGACGAGTAATGGCCAATTCGCATCACGCACGGGAAGGTAGGCTATTCGTGCTTTCAGCTAACGGAGATCGACTGCCATCTAAGGTTAGGAGCACGGCTATGAACCCTGAGTTGACAGAAGCTGGGATATGGATTGGATTTTGGCGGTGGTCAAGGCTTCTTTTCCCCAGCTCTGTTGAGTCAAGATACCGGGTAACCATTCGATATAGGCTAAAGCCGGCTTGACATGGGCGTCGATGGCGCTGCCTACCAAAGTCGTCGTGGATCTTGCTATGGCGATACAACGTAGAGAGAATCGATAATGTCTCAGATATGAACAACTGAGGCGCTCTATCCGCCAGAAATGCCCAAGAAACTGAGATCACCATCGAATGACTGATGTCTAAGCATTCCAATATTTCGTAATTGTGATAGCCCCCCTACGGTTTAGTTTCGTGTGGTAGCGTGAGTCAACACCCGACATATATCCCTACCTAGTACTGTTATGTCGATGACATTCAAGATGGAGACTTTCTCGCCTGATGCTGTGCAAGCTTGTCTGTAATCATTGGGCTTTTGTCCTTGGCTTAACCCTACCGGTGTGGTCGAACCCTGATATATTCTTAATGTAATAGAACTTATCACTTGCCGTTTTATGTTGAACCATTCATCTTCCACTTCCATCCACGTCAATGCACGTCACACATCATACAACGCCTCTTCCCCACCAAATGCGACCCTTCGCGTTGCCTGCCCTGAGAAGCCCTGCTGCCGCATAGGATCATATCTAGAGCGCCTGAACACCCATATCGATAGGTAGCGTTACACTCATCAACATTCTGAGGACGTGTGTTATCTAGGGGTTGGCTCTTCATTGAACACATGATAATACGCCTCTTCTAGGTACCTATCATGAAAGGTCTCGAGACGGGGACTTATATAATATTTCAGCTTGTCCGATGGCAGCCACATCGTGTCATTGTGAACTGGCTGGCTGAGCATACGCTGTTTGCAGTGTCTTATCGCTTATCGATGTTTAGGGAGAATCCCTATCTCACCTTACTGATACTGCAATGTATTGTCCTTTATCCGGCCACACCCATTCCTCTATTTGTTCTACAACGAACCATCATCTACGCTGATCACATCCGGTTAAACAGCCTCATGATCGCTTATCTCTCTCAATTCTGTCCTTGATGCTTGTCTGTGCTCAACTCGTCTGCGTGTCTTGCTATCCCAGCCGAGTTAGGGATGGGGGTGAAGATTGTTACAACAGTGTAAGCGTTGATCCTCCACACCATGCGTCTGATAGCTACCCTATCTTCCCGTCTCCGTTATCCCACCAAATACCCCACGTCCACAAGCTTGGCGATCAAGGGACCAGAGATTGAGCACGCGCATAGGAAACTCAATGGGATCAGCCAATCAATAAGGGCTTTGCGTTATTCCACAGCCCTTCTCTTGATCGACTTTGTCTACCACGCCATGATGCAGGTCTCGGCCGACGCCGTACCCAGATTTTCCATGTTGATCAGCAACTCATTCTATCGTCATTTCGGCGCACGACCGAACCACTATTCCCTTGACACTGGTAAGATTCGGCACTTGACCAGATCCTGATCTACAAAATCCAGGGCATGCCATCATGAATCTTCATGGTCGTCATGGCCCGAGGCACACGCATTGTCCCGTCACGCCACACTACCCACTTCAGCCCCAAAGCAGTACGTAAACTGTCTTGTAGCCATCGTACCCCTAGGATTCTGGCTTATGCCGAGACCTATCAATAGGGCAGGGCCAAAGCGATGGTATCATCCTCGACGTCAAAAGGCAATACTATTGCACAACGTCTGGTATCTGGCCATGAAGTTACATGGCGTCAGTTCTTAACGCGATGGCGTACAAAATAAGCATCCGACCCCGGATTCCCAGTAGAAAGCGTGAGTGGGACGTGAATGAGTAATTCTAGCACTCTATGTGGCGATGTCCCACGATTTAGCTCGAAATCTATCATCTGAAACAAAGAAGAGTACTTGGATTGTTGGTAGGCATTAGCTAGATAGCTACCTGTCATCACAAGGTACCTAAATTACACTGATTGCCATAGCCTTGTTGTAAAACACATACTTCATCGGAGGTCCCACGCAAGGCAGTTTCTTTGAAAGCTGCAGGCATTAGGCTGGCAACACAACTTTCCCACTTCGTCATTTACTGAAGCCGTGGTGTCACAGCAATATCCATGATAGTCTACCTCAGGACTGATCCAGCTTCTGTTCGCTGTTCATCCTGTAATATTAGACCAGCGGGTGGCTACTCTAGCTAGCCTATAGTGCAGAGGAGCTATCGCATACGCCATGTGTGAGGCTCGTTAGCAGCTGGTTATTGGAAGTCCCGAGTAATCTGGTGTTTGCATACCATTCGAAACCAGGGTCTTGGGGAGATAAAGTGCTCAACTAGTCTTGGAAGAATGCACTTAAGCTTCATCGACAACCTGTAGCCTAACTTGACTACAGTAGGCCAGTGGGTTTTATTACACTATTCGTATGGTGTGACAGGATTGGCTCAGACGCCCCAGAAACAATATAGACTAATGAAGCGGTGAACAAAGACCAACATGTCAGAGCAGGTTTGTAGTTATACTCCTGTGACATCTCTACCTCATCTCATGTGAGGTATGACTCAATCTCCTGCCCTTCCTACTCACAATTTTCCTGTCGCTCAAAGGTTCTTGCATCATGGTGTTCAGAAGACATTGTTAGATTCTATTCGTGTCAGCTGCAGCATGTAACTTGGCGGTCTTGACACGTTGAGCCTCCATGAGTTTGTGAAGTTGGGGTTTCCTAAGCTGCTCTTGTAAACACTGGATATGGCCAGACTCACCGAATGTTTTCGACAATGACGAATGATGCAGGGAGCCTGATTCGATATGCCTTAACACCTCTATCGACTAGTGTTTTGCCAGATATAACTTGGGTTAAACGATGTCGGAGAAGGTAAGAATTCGTATTTCGAAAAGAGTTGAGCATACTGATAATTACAATCAACAAATACAAGGAAAAAAGGGGGAAGATTTCGGAAATTAATAGTGGATTCATCTCTTGAGCATGCGACCATTCTGATAGTAAGTGTTAAGCTTTAGACTTCAGTGAAAAATCTCTCCTCTCAGTGTAGTGCCATTCACTCTCCTGTAGTTTTCCCTGCCTCACCTGGTTATTCCTCACCCGTGTATGTTACTTTATGATGGGATTCATAATCTATTGCTTAATAATGAAAACGTTGAGATAGTTCAAGGTATGTTATTTTTCATCGTTGCTGTCTTCTGTTTTAGTACTGACAACTCAGGGGCTTCGCAGGTAGTAATTTCTCATTTCCGCCACGACGCTCTGAATGGAAACTCTTAAGTTACACGCATTGAGCCATATCGATGTTCATTGCCAGGGAGGGATTTGGTTGCGAGGTATCAATATGATTCCTCCAGATGATAAGTCGCTGTACATCATCAGAGTGCAGTTTAGTACGCATTAAAAGACTTGAATGTAATCTAGAGATATTGAGAGGAATGGTAGAACCGTCTAAGATCGATTAATGGTTGCTGCGGACTAGATCATATGTAAGGGTGCTTATGATGTTACTTGCGGACATGCGAGCTCACTGGGGCCTTGTTCGGGGTTCTATTCTGCACCGAGATAATGCCATGTAGTTCAAGACGGGTTACGAGATTGCGCAATCAGACCTACAACAATGTTCCCGTTTGCGAGGAGTTGATCGTCTACTCTTTACTGTTGCATTGATTGTAAGATTCGTGGAAATTGCACACCCAAGCCACTGTCAAGCGTCGAGTCGTCACAAGGAAGAGGTCCGATCTTGTCATACAAGAGTCAAGTCTGAGCACGGCCATATAGAAGAGCCCCTTTCTCAAAACTTTTATTCGTCCAAAACCTTGGCCCCTATTCCATGATAGTCTGAAGACATAGCTGCATGACGCCAAAGGCACAATCAAGGGAGTCCACGTGGTCGTGGCAGGCTATTACATATATGCTAAAAATGGCTCAAAAAAGGAGAGAATATGAACCTTTGGTACAGAAATTGGTATACCGTCAAGAATCCCGCTTGCTCTTAAATGTCGTTCCTATCCCAATACTCCGTAACCTTCTTCTGTCATAAATCGATCCTTAAGAAAACTTTAAGCGTTAAGCCTGATAGTTCAGGCACAATAGGAGAAAATAATTCAGGCCAGGCTAGTTATGGGTGGTAGTATGTCTCATGAACCGGCTGCCCCGGAACATAAGAGGTGCGTCTGTCCGCCGCAAGTTCCTGCGGCGTGCCAGACGGAAAGTATCCTGGATCGTTCTTCGACGAGTTAGAACCCATCGTGCCGTCGTAGTAAGGAGGGCTGCCGGGCGAATGGCCTTGGTCCGGGACCTGCATCATGCTCACCTGGGGAATCCATAGATTTCCATGCGCATCATATTTAGGCTCAACAGCTGTAGCTGGTTCCGAGTGCGGTGAAACATGAGATGTGTCGTTAACATTGCCGGATGGTAGTTCTACCGGCGGTCCCTGATGTGATTGAACATTCTGTGGACCGGGGAAAGCAGATGGGCTTGAGGGGGCGAAGCTTGACGATTGCGGGCTCCAAGGACCAGGCGAGTACTGATTTGAGGCGAGTGACGGATGTGCAGGGTTGTGATAATCGTAAGGTTGGGACATTGGCTGCTGAGACCCATTTCGATCATGCCGACGTCGGTGTCTTCGAATAAGGAAGAAGCAAGCTAAAAGTCCAGCGATGAGGGCAACGGCTCCGCCGACAGCGATTCCAGCGATGGCCCCAGTCGACAATTTAGAGGATCCAGGATCAGAGTCTCCTGTTTCACTCGGGCCCGATACAACTCGCGTTGCAGTCCGTGTTCCTGCCGATGCAGTCCGCGTCATGAGGGCGTTGAGGTCTCGATGGTCGAACCCACCGGATGGTGCCGTCTTGGTTGCACCGCCATTCGACTTTCCTCCTACGACCGAGATAATATCCGTCGGGACAGCGTATTTCGTCAAATCGGGGTCGTAAAGTTGCCAAGGTGCCTTATCCTTATTTTGTCTGCCCAAGGACATGTCGTGTAAGCCCCATTGGTCCGCAACGTCGCAGTCATCGGTCAGTGGGAAGAAACCACCGTGAACCAACATCTGGGCCTTGTTCACTACGTTACAGGTGAAGCTGTGATGAGGATAATCTCCTGTCCCGTTGGTGGTAGGATACATTTTGATCCATGTAAAGGTAGGCAGTGTCAGAATGTATATGTCGTCGAATCCGGAGCTTCCCTCCTTTTCGCCAGCGCCTCCATATAAATAACTGAAGGAATTAGTTGTTAGAACGGGTTTCCTGCCATATCCAGACCAGAGGAACTCACATATTGTAGGAAGACTGATCTTCGGCCCATGTTGCGCCCGCGCAAAAGCGTCGTCGTGATTCTGGAACATCGCCCGTTGCATTCTGTTTGTAACTCTTACCGCTCAGAACATCATAGAGGATAATTTGTTCCATCGGCTGGCCTTCCCAGCTGCCGTCATCGGTCGAACGAATCCCACCAAAATAAACAAGCATGCCGCCGTCTCCAGCAGGGATGTAAACCATCACACCTTCTGCACGACCTGTGTTGTCTGGCCCGGTGTCGTTAGACCAGTTGTTCGTATCCATGTCGTATCGTAGTAGATATGACGTCGCTACTTGAGGGGCGTCGCCCCAATCCGAGTCGGTTGCATTGTTCATCCATCCACCATAGTAATAGGCCTCGCCACGTTCTGGGATGGAGACCCCAGCTCCATAACTGAGTCCGACGATATCGTCGGTCCTGGAGACTCCCATATTGTCCCACTCGTCGTTGATGATATCATAGGCATAGAGATCGAAGTCCCAAGGGGTCACGCCGTTAAATTCGCCGCCAAAGAGGTAAATCATTTTGTTGATAGTGTCAGGCCAGAATACACCTCCGCTCACATCAGGAACTGTCGAGTTCTTGCTCAGGTTCGCATACGGCTGAGGCATGCCTGAGCTGGCGACACGGCTCAGATCATGGTAGATAAAATAAGGATCTAAGTTTGTCTGCGTTAATATGAGTTCGCTCGTTTCGTTTCGAACGACAGCTCATCTCTTGGTCGCTGCTGGTTGAGCAGGGTCAACGTACTGGAGACATTCTGCGGTGAACTGCCATCATAGGTAACCATTCCTCCACCGATATAAAGCTTGTCGTCGACCACAGCACTTTGATGGCCCCATCGTCGGCAGAAATTCGATATGGGATCTCGTTGTTGGATGCTGAGACTGACATAAAAGACCAACAATGATAGAACCACCAAGCCCTCGCGAAGTTGGCTAGCTGGGGAGATTGAAATCCACATCATGGCTGCCGCCGTGATGCTGCATACATACTCTCCCGGCCTACTCGTCAAATACGAATCGCGGGGGATGAACGAGGTTTTTTGACCTAGTCGATTATCGTAGTGAGAAGAACGATTGTGAGGATGATGAAGAGGAGGGAAAAGTCGGCAGTCCAAATCGCTCCACGAGTATAAGCGGACAACAACACATGCTATGCTGATCATGAACAAGGGGCCAAGAGGGAACGCTGGGGGGCAAAAATACGCAAGACTCGTAAAGCTGGACGATCCTGCCAAACCAGTCTCCTGTTATTCTTTCCACTACCCGTTAGGCGTAACGGCAGATGAGAGTGGCTGAGGCGGCATCCGGGGCTGACCTTGTTGCAAGGTCTAGACTCCTACCAGGCCTTCGCAACTCAACGCCTCAAACGAATCCACAGCGTCCAAGAGCGCCATCAGACCAGCGCTGCAGCACACTTAACGAGCGATAAGCACACTCTAAACAGGAAGAAGAGCTCCAGAGACCACTCAGGGCCCAGAACTTGCGCGTTCCTGCTGGCCAGACGGTCAGTCGTGGTGAGACGACGGGATGCGCCCAACCTGCTGGTGGTACCGGCGGGCGTCACTAGCCCAGCCCCCGCTGATCATGATTCGCACAGGCCAGGGAGCTGGACGCAGCTAGAGAAGTCAGAACGACAAAACTTTCCAATCGTGCTACGGGCTTGCCTTTCAGCTCAGAGTGTAGAATAAAGTCAATGCTACCGTCCTAGTCTGGGAGGGTTCGCAGGGCTGAATTGGGTGGCACCCACTTCCATAAAGCTCCCTTGGATTCTAATCTACGCAGATGAATGCATGGCCAATTACCTGGAGACTAGAGTGCTCGCTCCTCCTTTGACATTTGCATTTGCCAGATAAATCTCTTTTCTGCGGGGCGGGATTAGGCTGATGATATGCATATATTGAAGGCCGATCCGTCAGCTCGGTAGTCATAGCAAGGTTCCACTATAATTTCCTATTGGGCCTTTCTCCCCTGTACCCGTCTCACCCGCCGAGTCATCGGGGACCATTTCTTCAGTTCGAGGCAAAAGCCGGACCGCTTCCATCCATCCATCAAGTGGAAGCCCCAGCGCTGCACGGATCTTGCCATTCATCTGCTGTCGCGTAGGGTGCGCCCCAGTCTGCTGGTAGCCGAGCCATGAGTTCTGGTCCTGATTTTCAATGGACTTGAAATCTAGTGTGGTACAGCCAGCCAAGTCGAGATTCGTCGGAACTGCATCATGGCTCGGGGCCACAACTGAAATGGCAGCTTCAATTGCAGCCTGAAAAGTTTCAGTAACAATTGCATCTGGTTGGGTTTCCGAATTTCTTAGCTCTTCGTTGTAAGCAAGCTTTTCGACCATGGTGGCTGATGAACGCCATTCTTGCCAGAGCAAAGCTACCGCACCCAAGTGGCCGAGCAGGACTATGTAAGCTCGATAGACGCCCAGAGCTGTTTGCACAACGCCGCCGTTGGGAGAGCTCTCTAGAGAGTCAAGAACAAGGGACCGAACCGACTCAGGCGTGGCTCCTTGGTTGCTACTGCCGATGAGCAGCTTTAGAAGTTCTTGCCGATCATACAAATCAAGACCGCTTGACCGAGAACTCGCGCCAAAATGGCGCAAGTATGTTTCTAGGGCATGAAGAATGTCTCTTAAGCCTTGATCGCTGGCGGTCCAGTAATCAGATTCAAATCCCATATCGAGGTATTTACGGGTAACATTGGGCTTGCAGATTTCAGCTGAGAGCCTCAGCCCAAGTCCACATAAAGGTCCTCCTATGTGGTCTCCTCTTGCAGAAAGCCTCTGATCAAGATTGCCGATGAAAATCAAAAGGTTGCGTGAATTCTGTGAGTCATCTTCTTTCCTAATATTTTCGCAGGCTTGGCGGATGTTCGAAGATACATCCTTTGATAATTGGTTTTGGCCACTGGTGCACAGTTGATGAAAAGAGATGCTGTTGAGATTGGACGATAAACATTGCGATACTAGCCTTCGAACACCAGTGATAGAGTCCTGATCTTGTAATGCTTTTGTTAGCTGGGCTTTGGAGTATTGCTCAGGTCCTGTCAATTGTGTTCGCAATTGGAACCATTGTAGAAGCAGCGAGTCGTCCCTCTTAGCACGTCTTGGAATGCCATTTTCTGAGCAGACGAGGTGGAGCACGTCGCGCCGTGTCTCGGCAGTCGAAATATTGGCAGATCCTTGTTGACCCTCAGAGGAGTTGATCAGTGGAGCTGGGAATGGGGCCCCGAGAGCTGCGGAGAAAATGTCATGGCTCCCGAGTCGCCAGGAGTTGGTTGGGTTTGAGCTTATCTGAAAAGCTTTCAGCCTTGATTGATTGAGCTCATTCTCGAGTTTTTGAAGTTTTCTTTGAAGCAATGTCCGCTTGGGATCTTCAGACCACTTTTTGAGTGCCTGAGTGTCATCCACTTCAGTAGATGGTCGCACGTGCTTGCTGTCCATATCGTCGAGGTCGAGCAAGAGGTCGCTAATCCGAAAGTATTTGTCTTCCCTGGGCTTCGTCGGCTTCGTCGGCCACTTGTTGATGACGTAGTATGTTCCTCGTTTCGATTTGTCTTGTTGCTTAATGAACATCTTCCTCTGTTTTTTTGCTGCTTCGGCCCCAGCCATCTGGAGAGCTGCTGTACGCCTCATATTGGCGGCAAAGAAAGCACTGCGATGAGGATATACTGGACACGTCAAAGAGAAGCAAGAGTATGATGCTATTGAGAATCAGACAATAGAAGAGTAGGATAAGATGCTGAGACGTGACTGAAGAGGATTAAGGTAAGAGCAAGCGCCAGATTGAGATGTTGGTTAGGAAGGGATGAGTTCGCGATGTTCGGGTAGGTTGCTGCGTAATACTGTATCCCCCGCAGAGAAATGGGACCCTGCTGTTGGTGCCCCTGGACCTGGCCTGTTTTGGTGTAAGGTTGAGCGTCCTTTCAGGCAGGTGCTCACCCTTTCCATTAGTGTTGTGCCTAAAAAGCGGGAAGCGATGAAGTGGGTCACCCCGCAATCCAAGCCAAGTTGGTACGTGCTTGTGCAGACGTGGGAGACGTGATGGATTAAATGAATCGAATGCATGGGTGTGGTATACGTAAGGTTGCTGTTGTTCTGCTTGTGTTTCGAGTCCCCGAGCCCAGACAGAAAGTACTTGTGAGAACGCCATATGGTTTCTAAGATAAATGCAGTTACATCTTATAGAAGTTAGATGAGTCTGGCTGATAGCTACAGCTTCACAAAGACGGCGGCAATGTGATATCTTGGCGGACAAAAAATAATGACATTCAAAGGTTTCTAATAAATTTCAACACTTTCTAGTTTAAAACTAAAGTTTTCATGTGCTATCTCGGCCAATAGCGCCTTGATTTTCTTGCCTTTGGAGGGATTACGTAAGGCGTAAGGTACGGTTTCCGGCCCAACGCAGCTGCTGGATTTGCGTGCTGGTCATACTCAAATAAAAATATACCTCCTTGAAACCAGTCACTTTTTCCATCTACAAGACAACTAAGACTAGGAATTCTCCGACGTTTTGAGATACAGCGCAACTGAGCCACATCATTCGTTGATGCGGTTAGTGGCACGCTATACCTATTTGGGACTAAGGTCATTCTCCGACTACTACGTACAACTTCGTACTTGTTTACGATACCGTCATTGCATCAACATCACTCAAATCAACTACCTGCGACATGGCTTCGGATACACCAACTACGGATCTTTCTGCCGAGCAGAAGGAAGACACACAAACACCCGATGTCGATCATGCATCAAAAGCCAAAGATCGCATGGCTCGGTTCAAGGCTCTTCAGGCGCGAGCAAAGACTTCATCAGAGAAAAACCTGAAAGAGGCGACACTTGAATCACAGAGGCTAGCCACGGATCCTAGTCAACTCACTGCTATACACCGAAAACACGCTATCGCATCACACAAGCTACTCAAAGCGGATGTGGAGGAAGCTGGTGAAGACTTTGAGCGTAAACGCGCGTGGGACTGGACTGTCGACGAGAGCGAGAAGTGGGATAAACGTCTCAAGAAGAAGGCCACCCGTCGCGACAACAATGCCTTTGCCGACCACACACAAGAGGCAAACAAGATATACAAACGCCAACTCAGGAATATTGACATGAACATGGACCAATACGAGAAAGACAAGAATGCCCTTATCGAAAAAGCAGCGGCATCGGGCGGGCTGGATATTGTCGAAACCGAGGACGGCGAGCTTATCGCGGTCGATAAGGATGGATCATTCTATTCGACTGCTGATTCTACAACATTTGCTCAAAACAAGCCAGACAAAGCGGCAGTTGACCGTTTGGTGGCGGACCTGCAAAGAGCAGAGGAACAAAGACTCAAGAAGAGGAAGGAAAGAATGGCACAGAACGGAGACGATGGAGATGTGACCTACATCAACGAGAAGAACAAGCAGTTCAACCAGAAGCTATCGCGGTTCTATAACAAATACACCGCGGAGATCAGGGACAGCTTTGAACGAGGAACAATGATTTGAGAAGGGAAGATAGCAGATTACACTTTTGGTCCATTCGAGTATTATACAGTCTAGCGTTTGTGCTTTTAATACAATATCATCAGAACTTCCTACAACATGGTTTTTCTCCAAGCCTTGCTTGCGAGCTCCTCAATCTCTGGAACCTCGATTGCCCCCTTGACGGTCTCGTCGCCCAGTGCCTCAACCACTGCCTCGGCGACTGTCTCGACCTTCAACGGCTTGACTCCAGCGGCACCAATAAAAGTCTTGAAGTAGTTACCTGTCAAGCCGTTGAACGCAGTGCCAAGGCCCACCATAGCAGCCAGAGGCATTGTTACGGGGCGCGAGCTGTCAAACATAAAGGAAGGGCGAATGAAGAGGCCTCTCAATTCCGGAAACTTGTTGGCAATGGTGATTTCGGCCTCTCGCTTTGTCGAAATATAGCGTTGTGGAAGGACGGGAGCTCCGGCTGCAGCAGAGATGTAGCAGAATGAGTTCACTTTAGCAGTAACGGCATGCTTGGCCAGAGTAACCGCGCTGTCGCGGTTCATAATCTCATATGAGAACTGATCCTTGGGGTTCTGGGGCTTGATGTCTTCTCCTTGTCCCTTCGCCAGTGGATCAATGCCACGGTCGCGGACGGGCGCAAAGGCTTTTTGGAGGCCAGAAATAGGTGATTCCTTGCCTGAGACGACACTCTTGTAATCGGCCTCTAGAAGAATGCCCATGCTGTGTACAACAAAATCGGCGCCATTAAGCAACGGGGCATACGTAGCTGGGCGAAGAATATCACCACGCTCCCAGCTGACTTTGTGTGCCCAAGGCGGAGGGGAAGGGGAGGAGCTGATAGTGTCCCATCGAGGGTCTCCGGACCGGCTACACAATAGAATGAATTCTTGGTCTTGTAAGGTTGAGATACGAGTGAGTTTTACCTGATGGAGGTCACGTCCCAACCTCGAGCTACAGCATATTTGCAAATACGAGAGCCTAAGAAGCCGGTTCCTCCGCAGACGACGAGCTTCTTTGAGACGGACATCGTGATGTTGGTGTAAAAGTGGTGTGATGTGGAAGGCTTCGGAGCTGGAACGAGTAGGTTAGGATGAGTATCTTGAATGAATACTTATGTTCAACTAAAGAATGAAAAGAATGAAAAGTCGAGACGTGCCAATTGAGTACCAAGGCCAAATCTCAACGTGGTATTGAGCGTTTCGATGGGAAAGTGAAATCAATGAAATCATCATCGGGAGCCGAGGCTGCGATAGTTTCGTGGCTTGCAGAGCAATTATTGGCCACGCCACAGAGGCACAAGCCACGAGGCTGACCTCTCAAGTCTATCTGAACCACCACCTTTTTCTTAACGCTCCATATTCGCATCCCCAACATCGTCTTATCTTCGATGTGCCGGCGCATTATCGCGTCAAGTTAACCGAGCTTCTTTTATAACAAGATGGCGCCTCAAAACCAGCTCGGAAAGCGCGCGAAACTCACGCAAGTCCGCCGGCCTTTTATCGTCGGAAGCACAGCAAAGCCATTCTCCGACACGAACCCGCGACCAGCTGGTATCCCCGATAATCACACACACTCCTGGCAGGTTTTTGTCAAGGGTCTCGACGATACCGATATCACATACTGGCTGCGCCGCGTGCAGTTCAAACTTCACGAGTCCATTCCCAATTATGTGCGAAGTAGGCGATCGCCTCCTATCTTGCGAATACTGATGCTGACAGAAAATAGTGATTGAGGGCGAACCTGGAAAACCTTTCATGGTCGAAGAGACAGGCTGGGGAGAATTCGACATTACCATCAAACTCTACTATGTCAACGATTCAGGCGAAAAACCACAGACCTTATACCATTACCTCCGTCTACACCCCTACGGCCGAAACGAAGAAGAGAAGCAGGCTATGATCGCATCAAACGGCGAGATTCGCTCATGGAGCTATGAAGAGCAGCTTTTTAACGAACCCTACGAAGTCTTCTACAACCTGCTTACTCAAGGCGCTGTGCCAAAAGGATGGAAGCCGAGCGGCGGCAAGGGCAAGGGCAAGACACGCGCACCGCCACCTTATCCAACCGACAACAACGAAGTATGGGAACACTCGGCGATGATACCAGCGCATAACCGTCCTGGGCAGCCGTTTAGCCTCGAGACGGAGGCGGCAGAGATACGCAGACTAGCTGACGCGCAGGGCCAGGCTGAGGACATGGCTAAGAAAATCCTTGCTGAGCTTAAGGCTAAAGAGGAGCTGCTTGCTCAACTAAAGGGTGAGAACCAGGCCGCTGCTGCCGCGGCCAAGTCATAGGAGAATGGCCCAGGCGCGCACAGGAAACCTAAACGGAGGAGATACAAATCTCGCAAATTAAGCGAAGACGCATACTCTTGAGCAGAACTTTGAAGACTGCTTATCGCCGCTCGGCAGCCAGATGTGAAGACTCTACGTGGGCCCAGAGTATGAGATCAGGCACTTGCTAGGACATCTACCGACCGGGCTGTCACTTGTTACAGGAGATGTGACTACATGGGCTTGGACATGCTCCAAGCATGTAAGTGCCTTGACTTTTGTCGGCTGTAGAACGCGACGTACCCATCCATAAGCATCGAGCCAAGAAAAGGCAGAACAAAGATTAGAACATGGTGTACAGTATACAACATGATCAATGGAAATCTTTGCTGGGGTGGGTTGCAAAAGATGTACTACAACTTCAATAGAAAACCAGTATGTTCATCTCACGGCAGACGTTATTCGTACCTATGTCCGGCATTTCGTCTCAGGCTACGACTATTAATCAACGGTGAACAGAAACATTACTTGGACACTGGTGTATATCGTTCATATAATATGAATTGGAGTGGTTTCTAGAGTACTATGCCGGCGCTATGCAAACCCAGCCCTAGCCTTATTCCCTAATCCTAATCTTGTAATATCTCAGATATTTTGATAATCCCCCTAATCGCCTTACCCGACCTCTCTCACTTGCTTTTTTGTTGAAACCTTGATAAACGCTTATTACAAAGCCATAGGCCCCCTGTTGAGGCTCCTGCTCCCTTCAGTAACTACTTAATAAGCAACAGCTCGTCTTCCAAAACGCTGCCGATGTAGTGTCGTGACATAGAAAAATAGAGGCCAGAACGACAAAACCAACACTCCGAACCTTGCCCAGTCATAGCGTGCGACCCGTCCGCTCACCAATTTTTCCGATACCAGCTACTTCTTCCAACGCCAAGTAAAACAAAAACAAATGAACACGTTAGTTCAGGCCGTTGCCAGGACCCAAACTCTCCAAACTCCAGCGCCTGTGTAAAAAGAACGAAGGAAAGAAAAGGAAATATCTAAGTGAGAGTGGCATGTCTGTATATACTGATTTGGTTGATCTGTACTGTTACCGAGTAGCGGCTTCGTATGCTGGTGGTGGTGCGTCTTCTCGCTCGTCCCAGGGGCTGCGTTGCCTGTTCTTCTCATCGTAAACGCGCTTGGCGATTTCGCCAGCCATCTTCATGATCCATGCCTGTTCAAGAATGACTGAAGAAGTCTCTGAGCTAACGCTTTGGTTTTCCGAAGCTGAAGCCTTGCCCTTATCAGCCTTAAGACCGGAAGTAGCGGCAGCTATCGATGCGTAATCTTGATGATCTGAGGGTTTGACGGAATTCTTTAGTGGCGATCCCACCCATTCAGACTTTTCAAGACTAGACATAATTGGAGAATGCTCTGCCTCCTCCATTCTTCTGAAGCGGACCTTGTTCGGGGTAGATGCCTCGACGATAATGGATGGCTCAGTCTCCTCAGGAATAGAATCCTCGAGAACAGGCTCAGATAGAGGAACATCAACAGACGCCGTGTCCGAGGCATCGCTACCAGTCTCTGGAGTCGCCGCTTCGGATTTGGTGCGTCTTAAGTTCACTACTCGCGTCTTCTTCTTGCGGCCTGCTCGTGATCGGCCGCTAGCGCCGAGGGATAGTCCATTTGTTGACGAATTCAAGCTGACGAGCGAAGGGCGAGATGGGAGGTGACCATGGGCGTTGCTCGCAGTATCTGAGAAAGTATATGTCGTCGAAGAACCTGCATGGAACGACATTGTCTTGGTGAGAGTGGGGGTTGACGCCAAGGGTGTTGATGTTTCGGAACGATCTCCATGGCCTGTCCAAGCACGGAAAACAACGTCTCGGATACCTGGGGTAAAGAGGGACAAGGTGCGATGTGAGTCGGTCAAGGCGGCAAGACGTAACAGGTTCTTCTGGGAGAAGAGCGATTGAACTTCGCCGCTTCCATTCAAGGTAAGCTCGGAAATAGCATTGGGATCGAGGAGGTTTCCATTGACATCTACAGGATCCAATGGCGGACTGGCCAGAGGGTCGACACTATTCTCATCCTCGGTCTCCTTGGGAGTTTCAGTGCCCTTGTTCGCCTGGTCGGGGCACCACAATTGGAGGGACAATCTATGGATAATGGCTGGTAATTCGTCCATCATCAGGTTCCGTAATTGCTGTTCGATAGTTCTTTGCAAATAATCGCGGACGAATTGTATCGAGTCGAAGGTCGAAGATACCTTAAGGGATTCGAGCGGGTCATTGCGGAAGACAAGGGTCAGGCCCTTTTGTTTTGAAAAAACCAAGATAATGAATGCTGAAAGTTTGAAATCGGACAGTGTGATTGAGAGTGGAATCGTTAAGCCAGATGCGGCTGCTAAGGGTTGAGGAGATGTGAATGTCGGTTTGGAGTAGAGGTATGTGTTCAAGGGATTTGCCTAAAGGTGTTAGTGTTTGCGCTAAGAATTGCATGAATGAAATCATAAGTGTGGGCGCTAGGAGGCAGGTATGGTGGCGGGGATTGGGGGAGCTTGATGCGCATTACCGCAATCAAACGAGGTTGCATCGAAACAATGCAATGAGTCAATGGAGTGAAGTCAATGTTGAAAGGAGGTGGTGGACATTTGTTGTGACAGAGAGCTTGAGGGTTGGTGGATGGCCATCCGCGCCACGACCTAAACGTCAAGCACATTGCTCAAAGGATGGAGATCAAGACGGGAGGGTCCAGTCCAAATATAGCGGTGATTTCTGCAATTGTTTTTGAAGCTTCGGAAGCTTTGGGAAGGCAATGGGATGGTATCGACACTCGAAGTGTGTTGCATAGAGGTATTGTTGACATGGAACAGGTATGAACGTACTTGAACTCTTGTCTTGAGTGTCAAAAAAGCATCGCCAGAATATGTCATTTTGAAGATGCCTCGGAACCTATCCTCCGCAAGGTCACCAATTTCCAAGATCTCGAGATCGGGCGGCACGGTGCCGAGGTTGAATTCGCTGACGAGGATATCATCGACAATGATGGGCGGCTTCGGGCTCTTATTGAGGGCCTTGGTCAAGAGGTCGCGCGCACGACGGTAGAAGTCGGCATCAGCCGTCAACGGCGACCAGTTGAAATTGAAGGCCATGTTGAAATGGCGTTCACCTTCTCAAAATCATGGAGGAAGCAATGAGGTGCCGTCGAGTCGGTAGCTGTGACGAAAGCGCGAAGCGGGCGGAAGCACGGGACAGGGCGCGTCCTAGAGCTCGAGGGGCGAAAACAGGATGTAATGCGTGTAGGAAGAATTCGGATATCGTCGTTCGGGGGACTTCGACTTCGAAAGTGATTCAAGAAGCGGGTCGTAGGAGAGGTTGTTGATGTGTTAAACTCGAAAATGGCGACGTAAAGAATTAGAAGAAATTTGGTGATGATGACAAGAGGAGAAGAGATCAGGAAGAATGAATGAATGGATTTCCCAAGAGAGCGGATCGTGGAGATGACGCTACAGGATTCCCCGGAGCAGCAGCTCAAGGGTGATTGGGAGAAGCGAGGTCGAAAGTGGGGAGCTCGAACCTGCACTGTAATAATTTTTTTAAACAGGGCTTGAGACAGCCAAAAATGACTGGTGTTGAAGGGAGAATTGAGTGGGTAACCGCCAGCGAAACCGCTGGAAGGACGGTGAGACCTGAGACCTTAGAGCGCAACGCGGCAACGGTAATGATAGCCGAAGATTAGTTGCGTACGATCTGGTTGGTTCGTTAATTAGCGGTGGGAGAAGAAAAAAGCCGCTCTGACTTGGAAATCCTGCGGCCGAATGGAGAAGGAAGTCGTGAGTATGCAATCAGGTATCTTAATGGACAACTTATGAAGGCGGTCTGCGTTTCGAAATTGAAGCTAGCCTTGGTGTACCGAAATAGAGTTGGTGGTTGTTTGACAATAAGAAGTCTAGACTATAGTATTGATTGTTGAAGCTGCGCAGTTTGAACCAGGTAGTTCCTTGATGTCCAAGCAGTGATCCTCAAAATATTCACCCGTAGGGCAACCGGAGGAGAGAGCGAAGAACTGCTGCTCAATGGCAGGCCCACAGTGTCGTCAGTGCAGCCGGGCCGGGGAACGTCGCGTGACCCCTCTACTGCGATGCGATGAGATACGCGTGTTAATGCGATTGGAAATAACAAAAAAGCGAGAGGCAGTTTGCAACCTTTGCTTTTCACAGACGCAATACGTGGTGCGGGGGTGCATCAATTGGTGATTATTTGTGTACAGCCATCATGAGAAGCGCAGAAGCGCCAACTTTGTATAATTCCTGACCCTAGTACCCCGTGCTTTCCATGCGAACGTGCAGCAAAGAAATTTTGTTTCTGCCCACCCGTCGCATCCTTCCTCCATGGGGCGCCGTCACTATCAGATGATTGCTCCCTGCACTCTGGTAAAGTTGTCTCGTGGAACGACCTCTGCATCAGGTGGTTCGATGTTCATCCATACTTTCTGGGGAAGCGAGCATCTTGCTGACTTAAAGACCCCTAAAAAGTAAAGAGTTGTCTTTTTATGGTAGTGCCGCGCCGCAGGGTATCGCCTAAACCATCTGGCACATCTCTTTTCGCGAGAACACGGACCACCGGCTCTTCCCGGAGTCCTCCGAACCCTCCGCCCGGGATGCCGACCTAGATGCCGACCTCTCCTCACTTTATGCAAGCACTTCCACCAACGGCCGGTGTCCGATAAGTCCGATGAGGATGACCGGAAGCGAAAAAGGTGATGGCACCGGGTAAGAACGGGAGGATAAGCAGAAAGTGGCATGTATTGTAAGTGAGCAGAGAGGTTCACAACAGGCACATCAAGCCCCCGACTGTGCGCGTGATTTGATCATGTGCGATGCTGTGCAGCGATAAGTAGGTAGCAAACTTTACCTCGCTTGTTCTGACACTGGAAGCAATCCTCTTGGATCGAGTTTGCCAATGTCTAAAATTATAAAAAAAAAGTTTCATTGTATCATTAGACGCAAGCTTTAGATAAAGGGTTATATCACGATTCTGCAATATGTAGTTGGCTTATCTACCTAGGGCTAATTGGTAAGTGATGTATGTGTCTACAGTATCTACTGTACACATAGCTCAATATTTTGAATTTTGGTGGCCGTGGCTACCGTGCCATTTTCGTTTACTAGTCTGGTCAATTCAGAAATACCCTCGCTTTCCGTGTCTTTCACACCATCACAAGCAAAATAACTGACCACAACGGCTCTGCATCTAGCGGGCATGTAAGGCACCAGCTTAGTGAAACTACAAATCTTGCCACCTGACGGGTGAGCCAGGATTAATATTGGTCGTTTTCATGTCAACTCAACTCAAAAAGGCATATGTGTACGTGCTGTACCTCATGAATGAGATTGCTGGAGCTTCATCCCTGATGTTTCACAAGCTGAGGCCTTTGTGTGACCCCAGCCTCCACCTTAGAAATAATCTCCGAATGAGTCTCCCTTCCGCGACCGTCAATGCTCAACACTATTGAATGTTTCACTTGGAACCACAGCGGCATATTGAATCAAAACTATGACGCCAAAAACGCCTTTGTGCCAGAACTTTTGAGGTTGAACAAGTCACAAGAGCAAATTGCGTGCGTCTATTGCGCTTTGAGGGCATTGTTTGCGCGTACTAGCCAGATCGGAATTCTCTGGACGACCCATTCATAGGATCAGCCTCGAGCGATGAGGTTGATTCTCCATGTCTAGGGGGTTCAGTAGGAATCCGGGCTCCCTCTGCCAAATAATTTGCTTATTATCATTGATTGCGGTATCATCATAAAGCATCAATTCATAAAATGTATTGCCTAGGAATCTTCAAAGCTTAGGCTATGAGTTTGTATAGCTTTCTAATATTTGATTAAATTATGATTAAAATTATGATATAGAAGAGCTATACCTCTGTTCCCGATTATTCTTGACCCCAAGGGCATGTGTAAGTTTAGCAGGGTGGGTAGAAACGTTCAACGATCTCCTAGGGCTTGCGCTAGCAACTCCACGCTGATGATCCCAGCAGCCCGGCATTACCTTCTGGGCGCTCATTCGTGGTACCGCGAAGGAGAAATTGGGGAGAAACAGAGGAATACAGTCATTTTGCATACCCACGGTCCCGTGATTATCACCAGCAGCGTCGTGTTTGTAACCACCAGCGATTGAGCACTTTGAGGCCAAGGGCCTGATCACCGCCAGCTTGGGTGACATCATCTCCGCCGGCGAGACCGATAAACTGATGGCCTCGTGCCTGCTTGAGCCCCAAAGTCGTTCATGGGCGTCAGCCAGTTGAAAACACGGAGGCCTGAACAGCATTACTTGAGTCATCCGTGGCGGCGGCTCAGCGACTTTTTCAGGCATGCCACGCTGCTGATATTCTCCAGTTTACTCTGTGTTGTCCATACCCGTTGTCAGCGCTGTTGTCATTTCGGCCGTTGTGCTGCAGAGCTGGAAATCAAGGGTTCCACGGTGTCTGTTAATAGCGCCAGGGTGCAAGGGCCTACAACCAGCCAGGAACGCCTAAACCGCACATCGTGGCCTCGTACGGATGGGACCAGGAACCTGTCAGAGGAGCACGATCCCACATTGACTAAAATGGACATCATCTGGACGGGCGTTCCTTGTTTGGCCGCTATTGTGCCTTGACCGTTGTTGGACGAGCCTTTGACAGTCCTGGGCGTGCAGGGATGAGTAGACCATGCGTTTATTGTTCTCTGCTGGACTGGACTCACGATGCATTGCATTGAGCTGGCAGGCCTCACCTCGCGGCATTCAATCAAGGGCAACCCCACGAAGACCTCGGCTTTCAATTATCGCAGCCCGGGCTCATGGACCAGGCGCCGCCACAAAAAGTGACACCAAGGGCCTCTCTGCCCCTCAGACCGTCGCATCAGGTGCAGATGCAGGTGGTGCGCAAGCGTCCCAAGACGAAAGAGCCTGGATCATGGCTTGGCTGTCGTGGGACTCTGAGCTGTGGTTGGTCAGAAGCGTTTCGTTGCTTGTTCGCCATGGTTGCTGCCAGAGACGATGACTGGCATTGGCGCTCACTCTAGTCCGGGTCCGGCCCCATGGTGGAGGGGCCCTAAAAACCTGTGCGTCACCATCCTAGATCGAATTGGATCGTCGACTTTTCTAGGCGACACCAAGGCTCCGGCCTGTACGTTAGACGGTGGGCGAGCACCCACTCTGCACCGCCGCTGGCGACCAAAAGACCCCGTTCTGTGCCTCTCTCGCGGGGTTTTGTTTCATTTTTTCTTTGCTTCTTGTCGGTAGTCGGTTGCTTAGTTGTCGGTCTGCATATCCAAATCCACTTGCTTGCTGTATCTTAGCTGTAGATGGTGGAGGCATCTGACAACAGGAATCATGCCAACGGCGGTTCTCTCATAATACGGGCTACCTAGCAAAGCAAACGAGCAGAGCTAAAGGGGTCAACCACAAGAGCAACAAGCTCGTCATATCATCTTTCCATTTGCTGTCCCAACTTCAAACTCGATTTACCTCCTATTCCCTGCAAGCAAATCATCATGGTGATGTCGCCCTGATAGGAACAAGACAGTTGCGAGTCTTACAACATAAACCCCTTACTCGATCTTGTCCAACCCACCCCCTCCACGCGCACCATTGTCAGTTCTGCAGGCCTTGTCGAAAGAGCGCAGCTCTACATACATGCATACATACATCATACCTACATGACGTTGAGCCGGTTGCTATCGCTGTGTAACACGAGGCATCGCATCTCATCCATCTCATTGCATCGACCACGCTGCTGTCGTTGTGTTCCGCCTCGCCTATAGGTGGTCTCATGCATCTGCACGTACTGTATACAAGGCGACAGAAACAACCGTGTTGCCTTATTAGACTTCGACTGAGCGGGTTCGAGTAAACCTAGCTTAGAATAAGGGCCGTCGCTTTGAACGCCTCCCATCCCGGTTTTGTCCCTGTTACGATCTCTCACATTATCACAATCACAATCACAATCACAGTCCCGACGTCTAAAGATCTCATCACACTTACATCGAGTACAAGACACGACAACTCGAGGTTCAAAACCACAAGAAGAGAAACAACTTCAGACAAAGACGGCCGATGCAGATGCAGATGCACTTGTAGAGCGTGACCTGGTGCAAGAAGCAAGCGAGTCAACGCTGGCGCAGCTGCAGTGTGTATACCCGGTTCCCTTCTCTTTCAGCCAGCAACAGTTCCGGCTATCTTCTAGTCTTCTTATACATATCAACAACCCCCTCCTCTTCCCTTCCCCTTACTCATCTTACTCATATATGCCCCAATTCATCTCTTTGTCAAGTCTTATCGACCCTTTTCCCAATATTGTCTCCATTTAAAGTCCAACCCTCCTCTTTACAACCTTTCCCCTCCCTCCCCCACCGGAAACGCGCGACATCGGTGGCTTGAAGGTGCCTTGCAGAATACCTGCACAATCCCGGTCTCCAATCACCACCATGTCGACTCCGTCTCTGTCCGATGGACAACTTACACCGACTGACACCGACCCGGATCTTTGTTTCTCTTCCTCAGAAGATGACCATATTTGGCCAACTCCTCAAGATGTTGTCGAAATGTCTATCATGCTCAATGGGAGCGCCATTCCTCTCTCATGGACTCGCGAAACCCTCAAGAGACTTCCAATGGGAACTCGACCAATAAAACTTATTGGTGAAGGTGCCGCCAACGTTGTTTTCGAATTAGGTATCCCAGAAGGAAACCTCTGGGCCGATGATTTCAAAGGTTTGTTTTACTTGTTATATAACATCAACTTGTGCTGACATATTGTTCAGGCTGGCTTCTTCGCGTTGCCAAAGCTCCCGCTACTGGCCAACCTGCGAGGTTCAACTATTTAAAGCAGCAGGAATTCTACGCAAAACAGATCACACCATTTATCAAGACACATGCCATTCAACAACAGCTTGTTGTCCTCCGTCACACCAATATCATTCCACAACTCAACGCCTTTCTTCGCTCGATAGATCATCAGCGTAAGGAGAAGTTCAAGGGCTCGTTCGTGTCTGAGTCCAATTGGGGCCTTCTTGTTGAAGACATGCGAGTACCTGGTAAGTTAAACTTGTTCTCGACAAGATCTTGTTTGCAAGACACTTGCTCATTACTATTAGATCCCAAAAACAGCATTCTCATCGAGTTTAAGCCAAAGTGGTTGAATCAATCACCGAGTGCCCCTCAGGGTGCTATACGATGCCGACAATGCGCCATGGAGCTCTTCAACTTTCTTCGGGACCCAAGCCCTTCAAGGCATACACCAGAGCAAAAGCCTTGTCCTCTTACACTCGGCAACCATGACGCTCCCGCTGCCATTAGCTCACCCTTCCGATTCGCCCCCAAACTAGCTTCCAAGTCTGATAACCCAATGGTACGGGAGCTTCTCGCAAAGACGGCCGACCACCAAGTCATTCGCGATCTCAGATGGCTTCAGAACCTCGCCGACTCAAAAGGTCCTCTTCGAGCAGAAAAGAACGACCCCATGTTCAGCTTGGCAATGACTGTTCGCGACTGCACCTGTTTTGTCCAGATGAATCTCGGTCCTGATGTTCCTCCAGAGCAACGGCTACGAGTCAGGCTTGGCGATTTCGATCTCAAGGATACCGACATCAAATTCAAACGATGGACCTCGGCCGAGAAGGACCTCATCGACTCGGGCTGTTACACCGCTGACTGGATCTTGTGTAACGGGCAGTACTACCACCCGCCCACCAAATGTCTTCTAGAGTGGACCCGCAGGCGGGATCAGTTCATGAAAATCATCGGTATCAAGGCCAAAGACTCTCGAGCCAACAAGGCGGTGCACTTCCCCGTCGAGTCAATGACCAAACAGGCCCGGATTCACTGGATGACAACAAATCCTATGAAGCTCACGGAACTGCTTGAGCCAGTCAGGAAGGACAAGCCAAAAACTGAAGTGTGCCCATTTCGGAATGAGCCTCCGTAAGTCTTACATGTCATATTTCCAAATGCCAGCCTGATAAACCCCTGCTAACATGCTGCAGGAATCTCCTAAAATGGTTGCCGAAAGGTTCATAAGCAGACATCCTGGGAAGATCTCACGTGCAAATCTGCGAACAGGAATCGCAGTCTCCTTTCTATTTTTGCATTTTCAGGTTGCATCGGTGCATCTCAGCGAGGCGGGTTCGCATAGCATGGCAAGGGTATGGGCATGGTTGGTTGCATCAATCAAGGGGCGTGGCGTTAGGTTCCAGTTTATAAGGGTACAGTTTTCGTTTGATATATGACATGTATTCATGATTGGCTACCTCCAATACCCAGGGATAGAGTACCTCAATGTTCAATATTTGTCATTTCTCCAAAAATGACTATTCATTACAAAAACGCCAACAAAACTCCAATTCTAATGCAGATTCGTGTAACCCGTTCTAGATATCTGCTACCGTAAAACTCAAAAGACTGCCAATTGACAACCCTGCAACAAGGCACAATCCCATGAAGCCACCAGCAGCCTCACGCTCACCCTCATCCACCCACTCGCCCGATGCCATCATGAAACTGGAACCAAGCCAGCCATTGGTAAGGCCAAATATTAACTGAACGATGAAGAGATAGAAGAAGTCGCTTGAAACGATGGCGCCACGACCATCAATGTTGCAGAGCAAGTATAGTGGCAAGATACCGAAGCGGAGAACAGAAAGAACGAAGAGTGCGGCTGGGCGGTGTCGCAGGGAGAAGGGCAACATGGTGGCCACGCGGCCACTTAAGTCACCTAGGTTCCAGAAGAAGAATCCGAGAGGAATAAAGGCGTTTGGCTGGTAGAGGGGTCCAGCGTTTTCCTTGACAGAGTGGATCTTGGCCGTGAAGACGGGCATAAACATAGTTGCGATGAAAGTGAGAGCCACACCAATAGCGAGCCAGTGAAGCTTAGTAAACAGGCGCCAGAGAGATGTGACCTTACGAGCGGCTCGTTCGGCATCCTCAATGCTATGCATGGACTCGTTCATTTGCTCAACCATGCGGTTTTCAATAATGTGGTTGTGACGACGTACCAATGGAATGAATGAGACCAGGGCAGCTACCGACACAACTACAGCGGTGAGGAAGTAAACAAAGGCGGATGTCTGGCCATCTTCGGCAGACGGTCCTTTGGTAGAAGTATTCTGCTCCTTCTCAGGAGGAAAGGCTAGAACAGTGAAGACTTGCGCAATCGGGGGTAGGACGCCGGCGATGCCTTGTCCAGCCATGATAGCCTGCATATACTCTGGTCGCCCGAAACTGGCGGCAAAGGCAAAAGCTCCATTCTGAAGGAGACCAGCGGCCCAGGCGGCGGCGGCGACCGTGGCCAGTAGAAACACGAGATAGACAGTGGGTGATGCGCTGAGGCCGATAACGGTGGAAGCCGTTAGGAGACTGAAGGCGACGACATTGATAATGAGGGCTAGGTTGATTCGAAAGGGGTACGATGCTGAATACTGGATGCTGGTAAGGATGAGCATAGCACCAAGGTTGGTAACAGTAGAAACGGTCAAAATCGCAGACTGGAAGTTGGCCTGGATCCAAGTATCACCGGTAAAGCGGGCAGTAAAGTAAGGAGCTGCAGCGAGAAACATGTTCCTACATCAGGGCGTTAACTATAGCTTCACGGCGTGTACAGTAGAAAGGAGCCCCACCAAGCCCAGAGCATGGCAACGCCTAACAAGGCAAAGATACTGTATTCAACCCATGAGAACGGCAGCTCATGTTGACCGTCGAGTTGTGTAGAGCCCTCTAGAGCTGTGGCTTCCTCGTTGTTGGTCAGAGGCTCATACTCCGATATTGATGTTGAGGACGGTTGGCGACCCAGTGCCCTTCGAACGCGTTCCATGGCGTCTGCGCGTGTGATTATAGTCGCTCGTAGTCCCGTCTCGTTCGTGATTGAGCAAGCTTTGAGTTATGGAGGCCGTGGTATCAGTCAATGTGGCTTCGGAGAGCGGCAGAGTTGCCAAATGTATAGCTTCGACTTGGGGCTATTAAGCCATGAAGGAAGCGCGTGCGCGCACTTCCAAGGCCTCTTGTCAAGCCCGACCTATCAAGCACTGATGCCTTCGGGTTACCAGGTCGCGTGATTTATTTGCCTGCCTGACTGCAATAGGCACGTCGCTGCGGGTCAGGATGAGCAGAAGGTGACTCGCGGTGATGGATAAGGGACGCGAATTGTGGGGGGTAGGGAGATGATGACATTGACTGCCGAGAGATAAGATCCGATCTCAACGGGAACGGGACGGCCGGTAGGGGCCATGTGCCCGAGTCAGGCGGAGGTT
>JABEXW010000135.1:0-154415 GCA_013266185.1 Fusarium sarcochroum | reverse complement strand
CTTAAATAGGGTTACTTATATGGTCACAAATAATGTAGCGTAGTAACAAAGGTCTCTGCATAATATCTTAGACTTCCCCTCTTCAATCACGACTAGGCTTGTGTCCTAGATACCATTCGGGACAACTCATTGACCTTTTTCTCCCTTTAATACTTGCTACTGCCCAAAAGATACAGTACCCTAACACTGTTTCAGTTACGAATCGTGATTCAGTCCTGACTCATTCGCGGACCTTGTACTTCGAGTTATGATTCTGGTATTAAGAAGAGCGTCTAGTTCATGAACTGCACAGCTGACCTATGTTGACCAGCATGATAAACCGAGTACCTACCTATTCAAAAAGTGGCTCCACCATCTTTAGAATGCTATGAGAGGAAGTCTGTTTGATAGTGTGCTGTGCCTCTATGTTAAGTACACTGTATTCTCATGCCTGCTGTTGCAACCATGCATGCCACTAGTTCCATATCCAGCATAACACCTCTGGTAGTTGAGATTGCAGTGTATTAGACTGATCTCAAATTCGTATGCTTGGGGCGGTTATTAAACCATTTTATTGTTTAGTTATTAGCGCCGTTGTGTTGGTTGACGCCACATCGACGCCGGTGCTGCCGCAGTCTCGATTTGTTTCGGGGTCGATAATTCCGTGTTTTCCCAGTAAGCTAGGTATGTTGACTAACGACTAGAGTCAATTGACTCGGAGAATCTGTACCAATCTTCTTTGGAATGGCTCCAGGGATGCAACTGCTGTCAGCATCGACTCTAGGTTTGATCGACTGAATGAACCTGATGAAGGTAAGTCGTATGGAAAGCTTGATTGTAACACGATTCGCTAGAGATGAAAGTTCTATGTTTTTTGTGTACTTGATGGATGGGATAATATGTGTGGACTTCTGATAGTGTTCAAGCTGCTCAATGCCAGTAGTCAACCATCGCAAACCATGCGAGACGACAAAGCTACAATGGACAGGGACCAGGGAATAAAGGGGTAGTTCCCCTTGACCACAATTCATATTGTTAACTTAAATAAAGCATCGGGGATTTTTAATACACTATTGTCTATCCGTCAGTACCATGAGCCTGGTTACTGGCGGAGCCCCTTAATACCTACGTGCACAAAGTTCCCATCATAGCTGAAGGTCTGGGCCTTTGGCGATCATCTACCGGTAGTGCCGTATCCGTGGAGAATTGAGAGATCCATTGTGGCCAATTATGACGTTCCCTGCTGTATTTGAAAACTTTGAGCGGATCAAGCGCTCCGTAATTGTATGGAGCACACGATTCTATATTCACTTAGTTCGTGTACACTCGTTTCTTCCCCAGATGAGCTGGCCAACAAGACGGAAAATAACCAGCACCTTTAAATGCTAGTTAGGCACAAGTCTCTGAATACGGGCCGTCTTCCAGGCTGACACTCGATAAAAGCGGCCGACTAAGGCGCTGGGCAAGCCACAGCTCAACAAGCGCTGGTAAAGTAATAAGGGAGTTCGGTGACGGACTTGGTCTAGACCCACTGCGCTTTGACGTGGCTGGGTTAGAAAGGCCAATTGAGTTTATCATGGTGGCCCATGAAACGTGGACTTTTGGTTAAACTTTAGCCATGACAAATGGATGGCCGCGTGAATGAGTCAAGTGCGTCTGGCATTTAACGTCCAGAAAAGTCCGCAGCAAACTTCTTTATATCTTGAACAATGGATTGAACTTGTTGAAGTTTGTTGGTCTTTACTGAGGGGAATGTTAAAAAGAGGAGATCTCGATCTATGACCAATCGCGGAAGAAACCAGTTCAGATCAAATATGACAAGTCGGAAGTATTCGATCTAAGGTAAATCATCCCCCACTCCCGTTGTCGATCTAGATCCGTGGGCCGGGGATCATCGGCGGCTGAATGACTCGATGACTCGTGAGCTAAGGCCTACGCCGACTTTCTTGGCATGTTAGGGTCTTGTTGATCGTTGATTGCGAGAGGTTCTGCTGCTTTCGTTGTAAAACATGTCATGTCTCATAATACTCTCTATCAGGTGTAAGCACTTTACAAGAAACAATGTCTCAAGTAAACATCACACGGCTCATCTTGTGCCCGAAGCAGCAAGCCATTAGTATCATCTTAGCGTTGTGAAACAAAACCTTCTCAGATTGACCCGTCAGTCCTATCGCTTTCTGGAATAGCTCCTACCAAGCGCTTTGATCTCCCGAGCCGCGCCTCAACTAAATCAGATCGAGCCGGAAATAAGGCAGGGCTCGACTCCCGGACTCCCTGACTCAGTGGATTAGCCACCGAACTTGGTCGTAGTCTTGCCTTAGTGCTGAATAGCGTATGCAAGAACTCCTCATCCTGCATACGGGTCTGCTGGTTTTGCTTTTGCCGGTGGGATACATTAGGGGCCCTGCCCAGCTTCTCGGTTGCGCGATGGAATTGAGGCTCTTTCGTTCTGTTCTAGATTTTCTATTGTCGTACCATTCTCATCGGAAATCATGCCTATCAGCGAACACAGACCGTCTGTATGTTGCAATGGACAATACGAAGCTTCTCACTGGCTAACATTCTAAAGTTCCTCATCGAGGCGTGGACCCTCTATGTCTTGGGCACGACAATCCTCCTCACCCGCTTCGCGGTGCGTCTCAAGACAGTTGGATGGCGTGGATTTCAGTGGGATGACTTCTTCGCTACCTTAGTCCTCATATTCTACGCGATGGACGCGTTTACAGTGCATCTGATCTGTAAGTCTTTGTTACACTTATTCCATGAAACGAGCTAACCCCTGCCTTTAGATTACCTTGGATCAAACATCGAAGGTGTAGCTTATTCAAAGAAACACAGTACATTATACCCGAGATCCCCTCCGAAACGAACAAGACGCTAATATTCTTCGAAAGCCTTGACTGATCATGAGATGCACGAATACACGGAGGGCTCAAAGTTCCAGCTACTCGCCTGGTACTCATACACGGCCCTCATCTGGAGTCTTAAGGGTACCATGCTCTGTTTCTTTTCTCGCATGACAATCGGAACATGGCACAATGTCTTTGTTAAGACAGTATCGGTTCTGTGTGCTCTCTCTTATACGGCTGTTTTCCTTACGGTACGGACCTCGATAGTGACTTGAAGACCTCAGCTGATGGCGTGCCCAGATTACTTTCGGATGCTTTCCCACCCAGAAGAACTGGCAGGTTATACCTGATCCTGGAGGTTTGTCATATCACTTCGGAACTATCTAGTAAATCTTACTAACCTGCTGCTCTAGAAAAATGCACGCTCAAGATGCAAAACTTCTTGGTCACCACTGTACTTAATGTCTTGTAAGTATTTAAGCTCAACAGATTATCAAGTACCAAGTTCTAACCGCAACAGGACCGACGCCATGATTCTAGGAATTCCTCTACCTCTTCTCTGGACACTCCAAGTTCCTCTTCGCAAGTAAGTCTCACCACCATACTCACATCGAGCCTGTACTAACAATCACAGGAAACTCATCATTGGACTACTTCTTTCTTCAGGCGCCTTCGTCATCGCAGCCGCAATTATCCGTGTTGTCCTCACTCTTTCAGCCAATCCTTCAGCACTCACCATCAACTCCTGGGGCGTACGCGAGACCATCGTGGGAATCATCACCGTCAACATCCCCATTCTACGACCCATGTTCACACGCTCTTTCTGGTCAATGCAGCCGGCGAGCCAGCTCAGCTCTACTTACCGAACAACTACTCGCGGTACTCGCACCGGTGGCAGGACAGGAGATATCGATGGTCCATACGAGCTTACTCCAAGCATCAATGAAGGATCAAAGCCCAGCGATAGGGGAAGCCAGGATTCGATCATTTCAAAGAACATCAAGATGGCCGATATTGTCGTGTCCAAGACATACGATGTCAGCCATGACCCGAGTGGTTTTGACGGAGGGTCATGGTACGGAGATCGTAATGGAGCGACAAAGGCCTCTGTGCACGCAGACTCGCATGTATAATTTTTTTTCTTAGCATAATAGACTACAGACCAAGGAGAAACTAAAATAATAATAATTAACCACTTCAATTATACACTTGCGCGTGCGCAACTGCAACGAGGAGCGCTAACGACGAAGGTTAGAAATTACAGTGCAAGAACCAAAGTGTTCTTGACTGGAAAATTGAAACTTGCGCCGTAACGTATGATTATGGACGACTATCATTTACGCAGATCTCTATGGCCAATAAAACTTATGAACAGGAATCAAGACTGAATGATCAGAGCTCGCAATCCGAGTCCTCAAGGTACTGACCCTTTTATTGAAATACATCTACAGATAGTATCAGGGCCGTTGGAAAGTAAACCTGACAGTCGAACGTTCAAAAGGCAAGAAATTTGACAACCCGACGGGAACGACACAAATTTGTTTTGGCGGCCCCCAATAGCACCCAGAACGGTTCGTTATACGGAGTGGTGGTGAAACCGATTGTCCGTCTGCCGATGATCCACCTGCCAGCATGGCTCTCGTCGATAAGTTCTCGAGCCGATTGAACTTAATGGAAATGATATACCCCCAGATTTTCACCCCTCCCTATGTTTCATGTTAATCAGCATAGACTTGGTGATTTGATAATTACTCATTTGTAAATCTATGAATGTATTGTGGCCAAGTTGATAATTGTGGGAGTCACTATGTTGACGAATCGTACGCAGTCTTGGAGGATAAAGTCTGAAGAGGTGCGCGTCAGTTATCAAGACGATAGAATAGAGGTTCCGGAGCAGAGCATCCGAATGCTGTAATCTGTTATTAGTCCCAAGCAACAACCGTGACGTCCAACAAGAGGGAGTCTTGGATTCGTGCGATGATCTAACGGAGAATAATCAATCAGGAGTGGGGAGCTTCGCTTTCCAGCTTTCCTATTTGAAGGCGAGTGCGAGTGCGCTGTGGTGAGATTTTAGTCATCTTGTTGAACGGTATTTCGTAACCAGGGAGAATGCAGAACCCTGTTTCTCAGAGCTGAATAGACGAGCAACATTTGAAGATCCGTCACCCAAAGTCACTTAGATGTCGTTACTGTTTCGATGAGAGCTATATAGACGAGAAGCGTTTTTAGGATCTGCCACCAAATTGGCTACTCAATGATGTTAAATCTGTTAGTTTGGCCATCTGTTGCATTCCTTGGAAGATTTCATCTGTGTGGGTCTACACAGTTCCAGACGAGAACATGCTTCAAAAGTGGCTTGAGTCAACCTTCATTGTCTTTCAGGTGTCCAATGCCCTTGAGTTGCAAAATTCCGTCAAACCCATCAAGCAAACGACACTCTACTACGTGCCAAAATCATCGGAGCTTGTCATCCGTGCTCATTATCATACTGTTGACGGTACTGGTATGGATCTTCTCTGCTATAGCTTTCTCAATGCTTTAGCATATCCTAAGAAGGGCATCACATTTGGTAATGAACCTTCGAGACTTCCTCCCATCATGGACGAAGTACTCGGTTACACGCTGTCGTCAAAGAAGATGAAAGAAAAGGGACAAGACCTCTTCTGGAATCATCATGTAAGCAATCAACCTGCCATCGGACCTGTCTCAAAGCTCGGTGCAGCACCATCGGGTAGATTCCAGAATGCAGAGGTTGTCTTCTCAACAAAGATCACCGCTCTTTTGGTTCAGGTTCCCCAATCTCGATATACAGCGATGGAAAATTTCAATCTTCGCCCGTATCTTTCCAAGCCATACAACTCAAGTAAATATGCCGCAGCCGTCTACTACGCTCCTCACCCCAACACCATGAAACTGCCGGCTACGTACCGGGATATTGCCGCGTCACTCAGCAAGTACTACAAAACCCGGAGGCCTTGGAAGTCACCAGCCATTTCAAGCGTTGTATGCGTGATTTTGTCTTGTCCCCCGAATCTTTTCACAACTCCCGTACCAAAGGTTGCACCGGTTAGCAGTCTGGGAGTTGTTGAGGATTTCATTCACCGAGAGTGTGAAAATGGGCTCAAGGTCAAGGACTTCAAGTTCGGCGCGGATGTTGTGTTGGGTATGTTTATGATCTTCATTTACATATTTCAAGAACAATTGAGACTGATCTATAGATTCAACGATGGGTTCGAAGATCCCGAGAATACTCACATGTATTTGAAGAAAATTTGATAGCTGTTGTTATAGATGAAGAAGATGTCGGGCAGTTGAACCATATTATTATGTAGATTTGTCTATTAAACGTCATCCCTCGTGATGATGAGATGCAACACTCGCGATAGCTACATAATAACCCTCCAGGGGTGTTACTCTATGGGAAAATCTACTGTAGGTCTACAATTTATACGACCAACTTACACTGCTAGTAATCTATTCTCAGCTTTAGTAATCTACTACATTGATCAAAGGAGAGTTACGCTCGTCTCAAACCAACAATTCGCTTACGCTCAGGCTTACGAGGAGACCTACAATGTTAGTTTATCAGTTAACCTCGGGATGAGGACGACGCGGCTTGAACCACCAACCATCGATATAATGGTCAGCACACTCACAGCAAAGAGGAACGTACACAATGTCAGTCTCGGGGATCATGCGCGGCACAGAGTCGACATCCTCAGCATCACACGAATACTCAGGGGCACGCTCCTTGATCACACCACGACCACAGCACTCACACTCGATCAAGAGGCGACAGACGGGACACTTACGCTGTCCGGCTCGATCGACGCCGTTGTCCTCGTACTCCTTCTGAGGCCAGCATTCGTAGCACATGATGTGTCCGCAGGGAGCGATGAGACACTCTTTCCCCTTTTCGGCTGGGCGGGGGAGACCGGCGATGCTGACCTGGTCATAGCAAATGGGGCAGATGCCTTTGACGGGACGGTCGTTGGGGTCGGCTTTGCCGAGGGCGTGTTTGCGAAGGATGGGCCAGAAGTACTCCTCTGTAAATTCCTGGGCAGGTTGGTTGTCAGCTGCCTCATCGTTGGCGGGTTCGTTGTTGTCGTTGTTGTCGTGGACTTCTGGTTCACGGTCCGGGTCTTCCTGGCCATGGGCATGGCCCAAACCAGAAGGATGGTTGTCCATCTTGCGTCTGCGTCAGAAAGTTGTCGGACTGTCTTCAAGGTTAGAAGTCTTAGGTTAGACAGTGTTGGGTTTAGTTGAGGTTTTCAAGTTTCAAGTTGGAAGCTAGAGGATGTGGTATTATACACAGCATTCTGAGTGTCAGGTTACTGTGCTTGATTTATGAGTATGAGTACGCGGAACAAAAGAACAACGATGTTTTGACGAAGGTTCCGTGTTCATTGTGAGATTCTTGATATGGAACCAAACAGGAATGGCAAGGCATGAACAAGCAACGGGGTGCTTCTGAAACTTTTACCAAACCACAATGGTACATATGCGAGATCCCATGGCTCTGTTCAATTGAAAAGTGATATTACTTATCTGGGTCGAAGTTTTAACAAGAAGATGACGTACAGGGGGATGTTCTTTGCTGTTGTACAGACATCCGAACACGCTTGGCATTTACAGTAAATTGACGTTACTCATTCACCATAGTATGTAATACGCAATGCTACACTTCAACTTCGGAAGTAGATTGCTTGGAAAGAAGAATTAACCACATTTCCCCTCCTGTCACTTACCCTGACCCGTTCTACGAACAGATACATTTGCGCTCATTGTCCAAGCTGACCCACAAATCCGAACATTGCCGAGTCACGCGAGCTTGTTCTTCATAATATGGCTGAACAAGATTCATATCTGCTTCAACTGTACAAAGCTGAATGGCCGATTGCTTCAGCAACGCTTAGTACATACTATGTCATATCTGATTATACACTCTATGTCAAATAAATTTCTATATCCATACTAAAACAACGCTCAATGATATCGTCAAACAAGTCCGGGTCCCTACGTCAACATTGTGCCTTTCAGAGCAGAGTCTCTCGCTTCTTCTCCGTCGTCGCAAACTTCCTATATAAACATTAGTCATCCAATTCAAGCTATCATAAAATATGCAATCGTACCTTTCGCTTCTTTCTGAAGTCTGTGTATAAAGAATTCCATATTATTCTTGCCGTGCAATCCTCAATACCGTTGATTGTAGCGGTACAGTTAGGCTGCAACGTGAGACGCAGGTCTTCGAGAGTAGGCTTCCATGGCTTTGGGAGCGGCCAATCTGAGAAGTGAATGAGTTTGCCCTCACTATACACAGCAGCAGGATCCCAAATCTCAACATCAGAGCCGAGATACTGGGTATGATCGTCACTCCGAAATTCGCCACTGACTAGATCGTAGCGACGATGCGGAAATATGAGGGCGCTATCGCGATAGAGCTCGTTGACAATCTCCATATCATACTGGCCAAAAGAGGATGATTGTACTTTGTTCATGACGCGGGTGAACTCAGTTTCGGAGGGCTCAATGAGCATAACCTGAGACGAAAGAACCTTCTCCGAGGTTATCCAGTAAGCTCGAGGCATAGCCACCGGTGCGGGAGGTAGAAGAAAGAGCTCATCCATTGATTGCAAGAGAACAGAGTCTGAATCAACGGAGAGTACACGATCGTACTGCGTCTGGTTGAACGCCAGGAGTTTGGTGTATGAGTCAGCCCATGTAGCTAAAGATGCGTGTTAGCTAATATCATCTCATTAAAGATTTCCAGGTCATAAGACTTACGTTCTGCAATCTCCCTAGTTTGAATAGTAATGGGAACGAGCTTGACATTGTACTCGTCGCGCGCTTTGTTCAGCAAGTACGCGTCGCTTGAGTTCACCATCTCGGGTTCAAGCATGAAAGAAGGGACCATCATGACGCGATCGGCGCGACTGGAGTAGCGATGTAAGGCTTCAAAGAACATGAGTGAGTTGCAGAGATAATCGCTGTTGGTGACATATTGCGTGTATGCGAACCGCGACCAGTTGACGCCGGCTGTAGTTTGGAATGGACGCCATGAGGATGCTGTTTGGGATACAATATCATGAGTTTGGGATAGGTAAAGGAAAGATAAGGTAACGAGAGCCGCGGCGAGCCCCAAGCGATGGCGCTTAGATGCCATGGCAGGCGATGGAGAGTGAGAGATAGATGCGAGTGATTGATTGAGTCGTTCACCTGAGAAGCGCAACGTAGGTGGGGAAGACTGCGAAAGGCTCCAAGGTTGTCCTTGAGGGAATCAAGTCTTAATGTATCGATAAAAAACAGCAGAAATGAATAAACTGGAGTTTCAAACAATGGCGACGACTGAGGCGAGAGTTGTGATCGAACTTAATAATGTTGGAGGAAGAATAAAGAAATACGTGAATCAACAGCGCACCAGCTCGCACAAAGAACCTCCACTCACTGCAGCCAAGATTGACCCCTGTTCACGTATACTACAAGGCGCTTGCGACCAACGATAGGCGCCGGACTGACCAATCAGCGACTGACAGATCCTGGCTGAACCCCTGGTAATCAGCAGATCGATGCCACTGCCCGCCAGTCCCCGATTGACCCACTCTTATTTCAACGTCCAACCATCTCCCAATATTAACCGCTGACCACGAGAATAACATGCACAGAGCCTACGGATATTTTTGAACTGTTTCAGGTTCTGTTGCTAGCCGCCAGTATTTCCTGACTTCCTGGACTGTCTAATACTTGTATGAAGTACCCATTAGTCGTGGATTAAGGCCTGAATTTACTGTAACATCACCAGCTTCAATTGCTCTCAGTATAACTGTAAATCGGTTCTCTTCTTTCTTGTATGATTTTGGTCTTTAGAGTCTTGATTCTAATATTTCAATTCTCAGATTGTCTCGGTTGTAATCCATTCTGAAACGCGCCTCTCGTTTCGTGCCGTCGGCTGAGCAAACATCTCAACACACCAAGGATAAAAATATCGTATTCGAAGTACATGTACGCATTCACACAGGAATTCTCATCAAACTTTGGGCTTCATTAATGTATAGTCACATTACCAGCTGAACGGTTCCGACAAATCCTTATGCATGTTGGTTGTCCTCGTACACGCCCGAGTGGGCCAAGGCAAATCCACCGCCTGGCGATAGGTTGCACAACCAACAACATGACAAGGTCCCATATTGATGTTGGTCGAGCCTTGCTTAAGCACCAGATTATGATGCGTTGGTCTTGCCCTCCTCGTGCCGTCTAACTTTGGTCCTTCTCTCATTTTCCTTTTGACTTCTTCTACATGTACTGAACAGCCATCCTCCTTACTCTTGATGTGGTGTTCTCTTTGACTTTTGATTTCCTTTACTATCTTCAATACCTTACGTTCGTTATTCCAGTCAAAGGCGGGTCATTGACCATGTCCTGTTTCTTCTTCTTTACCCTCTTCGCCTCCATTCTCCTCGCCTCAGCCGAGTTGACCCCTCGAGAGGTCAAATGGACAGACAACACATTCGGCCCCGACGGCCCTTGGCGCGCTGTCAATGTCCAGATGGGATATAACGAAAAGAACATCGCCCTCTATCCCGGCGGTACCTGGGAGACGTGGTTGATCAGCGATGACTACTGCGAACGAGGAACTTGTTATGCATCCAAGGCGGGCACATACGATAAACGCACAGGCGATCGCTCTGGCATGAATCTTCTGGTAGAGCTTGACAACTTTATACAAGGGTTGGATCTCGAAGGTGATGTCAGCATACGATATAGAGACGATATAACGATAAGCGGCATCAACACCATCAACGAGAGTATTGCTCTGCTCGACGCCCAAAAGATCAAGTACCCTGGGGGCCAGACGGCTCCTTTCTTCGCTGGTTGTTTGAGCCTTGGTGGCACTCGATCTGTCAACCAATCCTTTCTCCAACCCGATGGAGCACCAGCTACCAACGCAAGTATGCCACCTGGTTGGCTATGGGAAAACGAATACACAGCATCCAACTCCTACGGCATGCACATCGGTTCAGTAAACCCTTCCATGTCTGGTTCTCTCTGGTTTGGTGGCTATGATCAAAACCGCGTTGTTGGCGAGATCCTGAGCTTGACTGGAAGCCCAAGGGACGAAGGTATCACGCTCTGGGATATTGCAATCGAAGGCGTGGGAGATCACTCCCCATTCACGTCCAAGTCCAAGGACGATCTTCTTGCCAAGGGTAACTCATCCATGGGTAGCGGTCTCAAAGTCACGGTGGACGGTTGCTCGCCCTACCTCACTCTTCCCAAATCAACTTGCGACAACATTGCCGACAACCTTCCCGTGAGCTTCGATGAAGATCTAGGCCTCTACCTTTGGGATACAAAGTCAGAAAAGTACAAGGAAATTGTCTCCTCCGCCACGGCCTTGACCTTTTCATTCATCTCCGCCTCAAACACCGACCCCATCAAGATCCGCGTCCCATTCATGCATCTCAACCTTACTCTCTCAGAACCCATCGTCGACGATCCAGTACCATATTTTCCATGCCACGTCAACGGTAAGGGGACATACGTCCTCGGCCGGGCGTTTCTACAAGACGCCTTCATCGGAGCCAACTGGCATCCCAACTCCAATACTTGGTGGCTGGCTCAAGCTCCAGGGCCCAAAGTCCAAGCTACTTCAAACGTGGTGTCAATTGAAGCCAAGGATAAGACCATAAAGAAGGGCGGTAACGACTGGAAGGCATCTTGGCGTGAAGTTTGGGATGACGAACAAGCACCCTCCAGCACTCCAACGAAGGATGCCAGCCCTTCAACACCTACAGCAGATGAGGAGAAGGAGGACCAGGAAGAACCAATATCAATGGCTGCAAAGATTGGTATTGGTATTGGTGCTGCCGCTGTTGTCGTAGCCCTCGGTCTAGGAGTCCTCTTCTTCTTCTGGCGTCGGCGCAAAAACCAGGCCAAACAGTCTCAAACCCCACAAACCACATCCACAGAAGATATTTACAACGCCGAATTCTCAAAGTGGCCGCCGAGCGACCTGCCTCCTCAGGAACTGCATGTCCCTGCCCACAAATTGCCCCCTTATGAAATGTCTGCAGATGAGAGGCGGGTGTATGAGATGTATGCGCATGAGGCACAACAAAAACAATCGCCTTACCAAAGATATGAGTTACCTTGAGGTTATGTTGCTATTCCGGGAGACTTCTTTAGATTAGCGATGACTATCATTCGAATTGGTGCATTGGGGCAAAAGTGTTATGAACATTGGATGATTAGAGTATGTATTGTCTTTTATTAATGAAGTAAAATCTATTGTAATCCTCTTGTCAATTGTGAGGTTACAAAGGTGTATACTAGGAAAGAAATCTGGATATTCTTTACTATTATCTGAGGGTGATGTCTTCCAGAAGTGTGCTTTTGACTATCTCGTAAACAACACAATTAGATGATTTCTTTACATCAGTAAAGTCTATTCATCCTACATTATGTCTTATGCTGACGTAGTCTCCACGCTTAACAAGCCTCTGTGACGGGCATAGCCCCATCGTCAGATCGCAACGTTGTTCTCATTTCGCCCAGCCTTGTTGAGCAGGTTGAAGACGGGTGAACCCCCTTAATTATCCCCATATATTTAAACTAGGGTTCAATTACTGATGAATTGTGTGATATTGTAGGATGGCTTTTTGTTCACATAGATGGGGGTTTTCATCACAAGCAACGTATTCCTTCATCATAGTAATAGGATACAAGTGATCCTAATCCCTGAACACCACCTGCCACCATGAACTGAACAAGCAGGTCTTTCTTATCTCAAGTCACTTTCTTAAGCTCAGTTTTCGTGAAAGACTCTGCCAAAATTGCACCTCCTGAAGCTGGTTTCACCTTGTATGTTTCACCCGGAAGGGCTTGATCAATGATATAGTGATCATAGGCATTGAAGCCAGGCTTTCTAATTGAAACCTTATCGCCATACTCTAGAACATACTATCAATATCAGTTAGTATTTCTGAGCCTTTCATTTTCTGGTTTTGCCTTCACAAAGAATTTCAACTCACCTCCATGCCAGTCTGGTGGGACTTCACGTAAGATTTCCAATAGCTTTGACCTGCTTTAACTACAGGGAAATTCTGCATCAAAGAAAATGAGCTGTAAGCAATGTGGTTAAACGGAACCGCTTCATTCATTCAGGTAACTTACTTCACCTTGTGTGTTAGCCATTCCGTTATTGGTCGTTGAATCCGTCAAGGTGTGATAAGAACGAGAAGAGTTGTGGTAGTAGGAGTTGAGCAAAGTAACGGGCCTCATTCTGTATATATGCCATATTGCGGGATATTTCCCGCATCCGTTGGTAGCCGTTCGCCAATGCGTTACCGTCATAGTAGACTCTCCGGTGATGGTGAACCACGTTGCTTCTGCACATTTGCCAACCATGTCAGCCTGCTTAGCCACTTGTGGTACACATGAGCAATACCCGATGACATTCTAAATGCTAATAACACTTAAAATGTTTCTCACCGAGCGTCACCTCTGTGACACCAATCCTTCTCTGTAAGCAGACGATGGTTGAAATTACAATGAGGTGGCGTGTCAGCAGGACTCAGGTCTGAGTCTTCATGACATGAGATAGCGACTAGCACATAAACAGGTTTTAACAAGGCTACTCAAAATTGCCTTTCACATGCTAGTCTCGCCAATTTCAGATATAAAGGACATCACCTAGCCGAGACTGCGAGCATTTGATGCACATTAACCACCCTCATACCAAACAAACACCCGCACCAATAAGAGAATCTCGACAGTGTGTCCAAACGAGCCTCGCATTCCTCGCCTTTGCTATTCATGAGCCACTCTCAATCAAGTACAATGGCACAACTGAGTAATAGTAGCTACTTGTGACAAACATTTCACGCATACTCACCGTTTACAGTCGAAGATTACCCCCGTGGGTATCCGCAACTAGCCGCCTTCTTGTCTGTAGATGAAAACTTTACCATTGCAAAGAGATTCGACTACCTCCATATGAGGAGCATTTTGGAGCAGCAAGACCAACTTGCAGAGCTAGAAGCCCGGCTCCGTGAATCTGATAGAGAAGAGAAGGTTCAGTTGCACCTGTGCAGTAGACGTCAAGATGGCAACAAAGAGCGACGGGACTTGATGAGAGGGATTCGTGATAAACTAAAGGAATAGGGTATGGGTCTTATCACCTATTTTAACTCATTCGTTGCTGATTCATCTCGCAGACAGCTCTCTTACAAGCTTCTCAAGCGCACTCCGCCTCCCTCAAGCGAAAAATGATCATAAAACCAGTATATGTAATTGGATAGAAGCGAGTTTGCCGTTGGTGAAGTCCGAAAGTGTTATCTTCGACAGATGTTTGCAAGACGATGATTTTGTCGCCCTTGCGAGTAAACCCACCGATAGGACATCTTTCGAGGATATGGTTGAGAAGTTGATTCGTTCCTTTCCAAGTCTGGAGGCGCGAGTGAGTATTCCCTCACCTTTCTCATCCTCGACGGCTAATTCTCTTAATTTTCAGTTCAGTGTCAGCAAAGTAAGTTACACTCTCTTCGCGATGCAAGCAGTTTATTGAGGTGCATTATCTCGTGTAGCTTCGGACCAGAAACCCGTCGGTCGTTCTTTTCCCACCAAGCCTTGCTACCAACATTGTGAAATTGTTCCTATCTGTCTTTACTCCCTTGTGGCTCATATTGCCTACAATACTCCTATATCACATTCAGAACCGAACTGGTCGTGTTTTTATCTTTGTTTTCTTCACTGTTTGGACTTCTCTCATCGTGGTTGCAACCACAAATACGACCAAGTCTGATCTGATTTTGGCTTTGGTGACGTAAGTTATGTTTGAATTACGAGAATAAGAGTCATTAGCAAGCACATACTGACTCAGTCTTGACATAAGATACACGGCCATGCTCGGTGCTTTCCTGGCCAGCGAGCAATTGTAGCTATTGCTCGACATACCTCCAGACGTATTGGTTGTTCGAGGACGTTCATTCAAGATACTCAAATTCTAATGCAACAGTAAAAGCAAATTTTTTACTGAAGTTCAACTCCAATTTATTTGACTAAATGATGGAAACAATCGAAACCGAAAGGGAGAATGTGTCGTGGTAACTGAAGCGATTGGTAGTGTAGATCTGATCTGCCTAACGAATGACGAACCTAGGGCAGTACTAAAACATATCGATATGGGAGAAATTGAATACAAGATTGAGAAACAAAGAAATTAAAAAGAAATTGCAGTCTGATAACCTCGCCAGCACACCGGTCAGGTAGATTGAAAAGGGTTAGCAGTCAACCACTGAACGTCTTCTCCATCCCACTCAGGACGCCATGGAATGGCCAGAAAAGACCCGAACTTGCCCGTAGTGAGCCCCCCAGCTTTGATTCCGTGTTCAATCGCAGCTCCAATATCCAGGGTAGCAGAGCCGCGAGTCGTCATTTGCCTCACTATCTCAACAGCATACGCGCCGATGAACGCGTCACTGGCTCCGGTCTCATCCACGGGTTGAGGCTCCTTCTTCTTAGCAGGACAGAAGAAAGTACGTTGGCCTTGGTTCCCATTGACATCAGGCGGCTCCAAGTAAGATGCAAGGACGCCGCGATGGCCCAAGGTTATCACAACGCATTGAGCTCCAAGCTGGTGGAAATGATCGCAGTCAGGGGAGTATCGCTTCTGAATCTCAGGCACCGTCAACATGTCGTCGAGGGAGTCTTGGTTCGAAGGCGCCATTGTTCTACAAATAGCTTCGACACAGTCATGGTTGAGGATTAGATGATCCACTTTGAAGATCTGCGGATGGTTGTAGAGGTTGCTCCCACTTGATGCTGGCGCAGCGTTGAAAATGACGGGGATTTTTGTTCTTGTTGGCGTACTCGATGGTTTTCACAACAGTGTCTTGGGGAACCTCCAACTGCACCATTATCAGGTCAGCAGCCGGGCTCTTTGCAAGCTCTTGCTCGACGACCTTCCCAGACAACTCCTCATTGGCCAGAGGATTGTTGTAAATCTTTGGCTTGCCCTGGGTATCGACATAGATATGAGCGTAGCCAGTTGGGACATCGGTTTCCGCTAGCTTGACTCCGCCGACATTGACCCCATTGGTGATCAATTTCCTTTTGATCTTCTCGCCTCTGTTATCATCGTCTGTACCGACCATCCCAATCATGCAAACTTGAATGTCTGGAAGTAGCCATTTCTCATGAGATGGACTGGACGGACTGGATGGGCTGGATGGGCTGGATGGGCCTTGGTGACTGGCTCGATAGACGGCCACCGCTTGGTTGGCACCATGACCTCCAGGACAGGGTTTGATTCTCTCAGAGTTTGGAAAAGTCTTGTGCTGCAATTCTTCATAGTGCGACTCGACCCGGTTGATGACGTCCCAATTCAAAGAGCCAACAACTTTGACGCAGACTGGGATGGAGCCTGTCATATTCGACATGATTGTGTTCTGAGGTTTGGGATGAATAAGATGATATGAATTGGGAATTTGTATGAAATTGAACCCAAGTAGCTTGCTTGTCAAACCACGAGAGGTTACCGAGATGTTGAAAGTGAGGGAAAGTAAGGGCCAGGCTATGTATTGACAAAGAGTTGCACCCTGCTCTAATGAAGGATTTTACAACAAGAAATTTCGCTGCAGCTAAATCCCATGCATGTTGAGCCTCATGTTGTACCATATCCAGGCCAATACAAGTAAGAGAACTGCCAGCCAGTTTCCTATCATCAAGCTAGCCCGCCTGTGTCGTTCTTACTCTGTGAATCCGTGTTCTTCATTGATTTTGATCCTGTGGCGCCAAATTCCACCATGGAGGTACCTCAAGCCCTCTTGGTGTCGTGGGATGACGAGTCCGTGATCAGAACGTTCGGAGCCCTGCTAGAAGAGAAGTTCGGTTACCACGCGACTTACGTCACCCTCTCAGCGGAAAATGCTGAGATGGTTTTGACAGAGTCTCTGCACAATTCCTTGTCGATCCACTCAGACAGGATCAACCCATTCATCCTGTATTTGCACGGAGATAGCTCCGACAATACCGCGCAGTCAAAACTTTACCTGTAAGACATTCATTATTCCTTGTTGACTATCAATCCAAGCGTTGCTGCTTGGGACCGCTAACTTGCAATCTTTGTCAGTCATGGGACAGCAAGCACGAATTCTGCCCGGGTAGATTGGCTTCAAATTCGGCAAGAATGTCTGGACAATCGCAGTTCCGATGCGCTTGTCATTCTTGACTGCAAACACCAAGTTTTGCGAACAAAGAGGAAGACATATCCCATTCTTGAGCACGACAGGGCACCTGGATCTACCAACATCCTCCAGATTCTTGTGGTCCCAAAGGATGCGAAACAGCCGAGGGCATCCTTCAGCGACGTCCTCACTGGTACCCTGAGAAAAATGGTACATTCCCCGGGTTCGAAAGTGATCGAAGTCAAGTCGCTCAAAGCAGAAATTTCCGGTTTGTCCGGGTTGCTGTACCCCTCAGAACTCTACGACATGAGAGATAATCAAAATGATCTAGAGCTCAGAGTTTGTGCACCCAAGCCTGGCCCTTCGGTGACTAGAAACAGGGAAGAACATTCGTCGGTCTTCGTCCTACCAATCACTTGGAGCAAGGTAGAAAGTATCGAGGCCGAGGCTGAGCTTGAAGAGCTCATCAAGGTTTTTCAAGAACACTTTGACTTCACAATCGAAGATACCGTCAAGATACCGAATGATGCTGGGGCGTCTTCCTTTCTCAAGAACCGCATTGATCAGCAAATCATCAAAACTGAAGCAGAGAAGAACGGACTTCTCATCGTTCTTTACAATGGTCACGCTAACAGAGAAAATGATGATATGTACCTTGCGTGAGTGTGCCGCGTCCCTGAGTTTTTCTTCTTCTCCTCTTCCTGGACGTTCTAATGAATTTTCGTCGGTAGTGGAGATAAAAAGGGTGTTCACACGGTGAACTGGACTGAGTTCACGCACAAGTTCAACATTGCACACTGCGACGTAGTACACGTGCTTGACTGTTGCTACTCGTTGAGCGCAACCAAGACCAGCGAGGTGAAAGACGAACAAGAAGAGATGATCGAGGCAGCTAATTCAAAGACCCGGGATGTGCAATTCTTCGGAAGAAACGAATCACTCACTGCTGGTGGAAGACAACAGATGGTACCAGCTGGCGAAGAATCATCCATGATGGTTTTCGCTACGGTGCTTAGAGAAATGGCCACCCAACAGCCAACCACTATCTCTATCTGGGAATGGCAGCAGCATATCATTGACAAGGTTGGCGAGCTCATGAAAGGAAACCACCAGAGGTATGCCGAGCCGCATTACAAAGTGAACCCCATCCGCGACCAGGGCAAGATTGAGCTACGAGTGAAGTGGAAGAGATGAAATATGCAGAGTCGGTGGGATGCGGTTAGTGAGAGAGCTTGTAGTTACGAGGACTTAGTGTTTATATGTTATTGTTTAAGTTGGTTTCGACGAGCACAGAGAACACAATTCAAGCTGGTATCAACAGAGTCAGTGAAAATTATCCAATTACGAGCCTGGCTTTTAGAATGGCCAAGCCGTTTCCCTAGCGTTCTTTCTGCGAGTCCGGCATCGGCTCAGAGGATTAGCATTGAGGCAAGAAACTGAAAGCGCCACAAGAATCACCAACGCAGCGGATAAAGGGCCTAATCGAGAGAGTCGTGTTAATATCGTATCACATGTCAATGTGTTGGTCATAGGAAGGGTCAAGGGTGCCCACCAGCTATCTTCCAGACGTGGCCTGATGTTGGGTCCTTCTCATCCCCAGTGATCTCGGTCACGTTCTGGCCGAGAAACGAGGTAATGAAAGACAGTGGCAGCTAAGGTAATTAGCGAATGTACAAAGCACAGCATCGATAGTTTGCCATACAAAGATGATAGTCACAACTGTATATATCATAATCGCTTGCCCTTGTCTTCTAGTCGAACGTGCTTCGTCTGAGCTGGCAGCCTTTTGCTCCAGATCAAGCAACTCTTGAAGCTACCGAATAATCTGGTCAGCTGCTTACCATGTAAATTCCGTGAAACATAGGATAAATAGGTTCAACACGTACCAGTGCCTGTGTCCATAATACGTCGTCACGAATACTTTCGAGGTTTTGTATTTTTATCCTAAGCGTCTCCTCAGCATCACGGATGAATCCCCCTGCTTTTCCTCCGACAATCGTATCAGCCAGTGCCATTACACTACCCTGATCCGAAAGAGTGGAATCCGTGATCGTCAAATCCCAGATTCTCACTGAATTTTGTATTTGGGGCCCTTCATGTTGACCTGGCTTGAACTGATATATACCCTCACGAAATGACTTCAAAACTCTTTCCTGTGTGTTGAGAAGAAGTAACATAATTTTACCCCGTCGAGAGTGTCAATCACCTCCAGGAATATGTTCCCGACAGAGCTCAGCATAATTAACTCGTCAGATCATGGATGTCTTTGCACCCTTCATATCTACGCTGTATCGAATCTAGGACATTGGTAACTGATGTGTCTGCGACCCTGGTATTAGAAAAACAAGATATCAGCACAGTATAGGTTGATTTACTCCAGGGGTTAATGATCGAGAACAACATTCCTGCGACTCCGCAATATCTGCACCGAGGTTCATAGAAAATAATGAAGCTTTACTAGTACAAGATTCCACATTCCTGTTTCTTATGATAATCGTAATCCTCGTAGAATCCCGTCCACATCACCCGGTCAGCGCATCTGGGTCTGTCGAGCCGGTCGACTTCATCCTGTGGGCAGTCGGGTAGTGCGTCTTCCCACTGCTTCTTAGTGCGGTGTTTCCAAGGTTTCGGCAGCGGCCAATCGCTAAAATGAACGAGGAATGACCGCGATACCTCAGCCATGGCGTTCCACTCCTCATCTTCATCTGGAGCTAGGTAGCCAGAATGGTTCTTCGCGCGAAACTCACCCGTGAGCAAAGCCAAACGCCGGTGCGGAAGAATCATAGCCGAGTCCTGAAACATATGGTTGATAATTTCCATATCAAATTCCCCGGACCGCAGCGACTCAGTAATAATCTTCTCATAGCGAGCCTTGTTGGGTTCGATGAGCATCACATGTGAGCCCAAGACCTGCTTGGCAATGTCGGTATCTTTTTCATTGAGCCAATATGCGCGCGGCACGGCGACGGGGGCCAAGGGGCTGAGGAAGTAGTGATCCATGCTATTCAGAACTAGAGAGTCCGAGTCAAAGGCAAGAACGCGCGTCCACTCTGTGAGAGAGAAAGATTGGAACTTGGTAAGGCTGTCTCGCCAAGTTGCATCGCCCTTCTCAGTCGAAATCACGTCCATCGGCCGAAGGTGAATATGTGGATGCTTGTTGCGAATGTTAGCAATAGCTTTTGCTCCGGCAGACGTCTACACGAAGCGTTAGCATATTTTATCAGGAGCAGGCACCGCGGGTCTTGGCGGGTCTTGCAGGCCATACCCCTTCAGCCCAAGCCTTGGGGAAAATAAGGACAAGGTCGTGTTTGGCTCCATATCGACGAAGAAGCGAAAAGTTGATAACCTAATTCTAGAATGAGCTGAATAACGATATCTACTTCGAGAATTCGTACCGCGTTACACAAATAATTCAGGTCCGTGGCATACTGAGCGTATGCAAACTTGGGCTTTAGTTGTTCGGTTGTCCATGAGGGCAATACATTCCATGTTATGTTGCTCGATTCCGAAGACAATAGGCCTGGAGGCTGTATACGACTCGATGGGATCAATGTCGTGACGGTCACAATCAAGGCGACACTAATGACAAAACACCCAATAATGACTCGCAGCAGTCTGGGGGGTAAATTAAGCTGCATAGTGGGCAAAACTCAAAGGGCGGCGCTAAGGTCGACAGTGATTTATTATATCGCCAAGAAGATTCATAAGAACGACATCAACAACAGCCCTGAGGCAAGCGTCTGTTATTTTAACATGCCTCGCCTATTTTATTTTTCGTATCTTGGCTCGGCTAAATTTCAGGAAATTCTATATTTATATCGCTCTAAGCTGTTTTTAGTACGTCTCCGTCTACTACAGTACCTATTGTACAGTACAACCCTTGAATTATTCATTAGCGCATACAAAGGCATTAACATTCAAGCCAACAGTAAGTATCAGAAGAAGCCTCACTACGTATCTTAGTAACAGAGGCCAGAAGGTTGCCCATATAGAAGTCTAGGTGGCATTAAGCTCCCGTGTTTGATAGGAACATGGTCCTTGCAAGTCACGAGTACTGAATAATACAGGGGTTGTATTGTAAAGTAATACCCGCGGAGAAAACCCCTAAGACGGCTTAGTTGTGGGGCTATTTCTTTCAGTGGCACAAGGTCAAGAATGAAATACAAATACCTCACAGTGACACCGCTCATTCATCTCGCTGAATACATTCGATATCTAGACTGTGAAGTTGGCATTTGCACGCGCCCTGTTCTATTTTGGTATGCAGATTAGTAACCGGTCTTACTACAAAACCGCCACTTAATGTAATTAGGACAAGGCGACAGCTAGTGATAACAAATTCTTCAAGACATTATCTGGCGAACTTTCAGATCGATTTTATAACGCCTTAGTTGCAGCCACGTCTGAAAATGCGTCGTTGACAGAATCCTCACAGGACACACCACCCAAAGGGCCCGCCGACCGGTTCAGGGAGGCATTGCTGCTTACCGCGCGTGCAACACTTGTCGCGTTAGAGAGGTGTGATTTGGTTAGCTGTTTCTCCTACAGAGGATAATGCGAAAGTGAAGAGGGAATTCATTGAGGAAGGCAAGGCAAAGAATAGAGGACCCAATATGATCAAGTTAGAAAGTGGAATTACATAATATGTACGATAAGCTAACAATGTATACAAAGTTCAAATGCAATGCCCGGCATCCTGGATGCGGTTGGTATCGCACTCGAGGTTGGGTCTATGAATATATAAAAGATGAAAGAGTGACAAACGGGCTCAGTGGACTAAATAAGAGTTCTTTGCAAAGACGGACCATGGCGCTCGAGGGGCAACTGGCTGAGCAGCGACCTAGTGAAGACGACGCTACACAACAGCAAACTTCATCCGGCGATACAATTCCTCCAGACCGCGAGCTTCAATTCGAAAACTTCACCACAATTCAATTCTTAAGCAGTAGGTCTGTCGAGATTCCTCAACTTCCAGCAATACACCAAGGCGCACGTATACAGACTTCCAATACATACTCTATCATCAAGCTCCAAATCACTCGAATGTTGCCTCGCACCAAGAACCCAGGCTGTCGAGATACCAGACGACACCATATCTTCGTCATCAGACCTAACTGTGAACTAATAGTCTGCTCCATGAGCGTCCCAGCGATGACCTTTGGACGAGTCCTAGGACACATCAGGCTGAGTCCGACACTTCACTGAGGAATGCCACCCGTGATCCGCTCCTTTCACAGGCCGCCATCAGTGCCCAAAGGGTTATCTCAACACCAAGTACCTTTGATAATACAGAGTTCGATGGTTTACTAGTGGAAATGGCGGTGCATCTGTTAGACCTGCATTGGAGCCATCCACACTTGCTATACTTGCTTACCTACCGGCCCGCAATAATGGATAGCATTTTGAAGAATGGACTCAACATAAACAAACTTCTACCCAACGCCATATAGCTGCAAGGCGGTCATTGTAGCGACCGACTCTCGTTGCGCCTGAGTCTATATGGCCCCAGATCTAGAGCCATGGCCTTCTATGGACGTTTCAAGGTTTTAATTCCTGAGTTCATTGAGCAGCCCACTATACCCACAGTAGTTGCCTTGTTACTTTGTGACACGTGCGTGGCACCATATGGCAAACAGAGTGCAGGTTGTGTCTATTGCGGCGTGGCTTATCGAATGATGCAAGATTTAGGTTATCATCTAGATATACCGCCAGCTTTTAAACACGAAATCAGGTCTAGGCTCTCGGTCACTCATGCTCACATGAGAAGGCTCATATACTTGACAGCGACGCGTACGCGTGTGAAAAATTTCTTGACACCTCCGAGGAGATGTCAGAATGGAAACACTGCCTTGACAATTTGGCCCAACGAGCGCAGAACGAGGTCTCAGTTCATCGGGGCTAGGCATGTTACGCCGTGAGCACCTTTCAGTTCCTTCTTCAGCTTTCCCGAATTAAAGAGCAGGTACGTCGAAAGCTCTACTTGATCAGAAGTACAAAGGTAAGTAAGAGATTACGAGCCAGACATTATGTCCGATCATAGCTGGAACAATAGAGAACTAAGCTACCAGTGTACCTGAGATCCGATCCAGCTAAAGACATGACGCCCCTACATCATCAGGTCGCCGTCAGTAAGACAGTCTTTCCCGGCCAGTCTTCTTGTCAAGGAAATCCTTACTGGTCTTTGACCGCTTCAGTACGACCCACTGGACTTTGGTGATCCTGACCGAGCAAGCATTCTTACGCCGCGATCATTCCAAGTTCGCCTGGGATCCTGAGTGATGGGAAGAAGGACGCTAGAGCTGTATTGATGCTACATTTAGAGTATGGAGGCTCTTGGCGGCATATGATAAGGCCTCTTCTACGCAGCCTACAGCGCTGTCCTCGTCTTACTCCAGCAGCAAAGCAAGGAGTACAATGACTGTTTCAGTGCATCCGCTTATTCTAGAATATTCTACCAGGCTATAAACGTGGGTATGCACGTGGCCTGAAAAATCCATTTGGGGTACTCAAGTCTCGTGTATCGAATAAACAACGCCACAAGGCATATCGACGTCAAAGATGTAGAAGATCCGCGGGCCTTTCTAGTGGCAATGGGAAGTAATAGCGTGAACATTTATCTAGAGAGTATGTTACCAACAGCTTGGGACATGCTTCCTCGCGACCAACGACGCAGTAACCGGACCCCTAGCAGTAGGCTACAATGACATGACTACCTAGGCTGACTTCTAGCCTGACATACCAGACGATATGTCTTTTTCAGGTGATAATATCATATTTTGGCTTTTTACATAACCTGCTTCGAAGGGAAATAAGGGCTGTAATTGGGATGTATCTTTGTCGGATAATTATAGCTGAGTCCCGTTTGATCAGCAAGCATCCCGCGCATATATGGTAATACTCTGTTTTGTTAGAGGTTGTGGGACTGTTTCGTTTAAAAACAGACGTAAGTAAATTATTGAGCCCCTTGAATTATGTGTGAGAACCCCGAAGCACATCTGCTAGATATCGTTGAGGGCAATCCCCGCTTAGACTGGGAACATGACGGAGCTGATAGGATGGCTTCAACAATTGCAAAAGACGTAAATTTTTCTACATTTCAGGCATCATTTATGAAGTCTCATACAAATATCTTCTTTTAGGGCTCTCTCACTCATCAGTTGATAAGACTACTCGTCCATCTCGGCCGAAAGCTCGGAATTGCCTGATTAGGAAATAAGTATGCTGTGCTTTTCTACATACGCTTTCACTAATCTCATTTAGTAGCAATCACTCTACGGTTATCCCTCTTGGAATCTGCATTTTGATAAATGATTGCTGGCAACGATAAGTCCTTATCGGTTCTAGTCGGATATCAAGGGTCCTTCGGATGTCAGATCTACACCCCGCCATCACCCTCCATTGACATTTCGCTCATCTCACCACATCACCATCAACCTTCAATTGAGAGAAGAACAAACAAGTCCAACGTCTTTTTAACTACAAAATGTCTCGAACACCAGTTTCCACAAAGAACGCCCCGGCCGTACCGCCGAGCCTGATGAACCAAGCCATCATCGCCAATGGCTTCGTCTTCACCTCGGGCGGAGTCGCCATGGACCCCAAGACCGGAAAAATCATTGACGGCGACATTGAGGCTCACACAGTATGTCAATCCCCCTACCAAGGCTTCAACCCAATTGCTGATTGAGGGACGTGAAGCGCCAAATCATTCGCAACCTCGGCGCCATCCTTGACGAGGCCGGCTCTAGCCTGAACGACGTTGTTGAAGTCAACATCTACCTGTCTGACATGAAGTACTACGCCAAGATGAACGAGGTGTATGGAGAATACTGGGGCGATCTGAAGCCTGCACGGACGTAAGTGGATAAACCCAGACTTCTCTCGAACGTCAAAGCTAATTCTCGTTAGGTGCGTCGCGGTCAAGACTCTTCCCTTTAACGCCAATATCGAGATCAAGTGTGTTGGAGTTGTTACTAAGCCCAAGTCAAAGCTGTAGAGCTGGGGTAGACAAAAATGTTGTGTCTGTATCGTTAGGTTCCATAAATTATAGAACATCCATGTCATTATCGATTCCCCAAAGATATGTCTTTTACGAAACCTTGCTACCACGGCACGCATGGTCGCATGACTGATCCATCCGGTGATTTCTATCCCTATATGTGGTCTCGATTTGGGACGCAGGGTAGGTGGCCAGGAGGATCACGCGAGGGGTCACAAATGTATTAATGGACTTGATGTTGCCCGGTGAATGAGATGATGAACTCGGCGTCTTGATACGGAGCCGAAGACCGAGACCTATGGTCCAGGATATGTGTCCGGCAAGAAACCAAGAAGCCGTTATGATCGGAGAAGGACAGGCAAATGCAGAGGAATTTTGGAGTTGAAACCAGGATCGACGGCAATCACGCCGAGCATGACAAAATAAGCTGGACATGTCGGGGTATCATACATCATGCACCTCTGCAATTCATCATCATACAACAGCAGTTCAGCATCTCGAGGTTCTTGTAAATGCGTTGAGCCATTAAAACACTCGATGAACTTGTAAGCTGAAAAACCCAACCGCAGAGAATTGATATAACGAAACCCTTCAAATTGGTAGCCAAGATGTCGCGGCCAGCTACATACTGCCTCAAGCACTTGCGCCGTCCCATCATCACATCCCTCTCTCACACGCAAAAACATGCCTTCTCAACAACACCCCCAAGGCATCTCATGGGCATGGCCGGCTTTACCGAGAACCAACTCATGGTCCGCGACGCTGTAAGCCAAGTATGCTCCGAGTTCCCCAACACCTACTGGCAAGAACACGACCAAGACGAAAAAGACCCCCAAGAATTCCACTCCGCCCTTGCAAAAGCCGGCTGGCTAGGCATTGCCCTACCTGAATCTCTAGGAGGTTCTGGTCTGGGTATCTCTGAAGCGACGATGATGATGCAGACCATCACCGAGTCGGGAGCTGGTATGGCTGGCGCGCAGTCTATACACGCCAATGTCTACGCAACACAACCTCTCGCAAAATTCGGTTCCAAGAAACAATTAGAGACTACTATTCCTAAGATCGTATCCGGAGAATGGCGTGTATGTTTCGGCGTCACAGAGCCTAACGCAGGTCTCGACACGCTTCGCCTAGAAACAGCAGCGAAGAAGAACTCAGATGGCTCGTACAATGTAACCGGTCAGAAGATATGGATCACCTGCGCCCAGGTAGCTGCCAAGATGATTCTTCTCGCTCGAACAACACCTATAGAAGAAGTCACGAAGCCCAGCGAAGGTCTGTCCCTGTTCTGCATCGATCTAGATCGAAGCCAACCAGGTCTCGAAATGCGAAAGATCAAAAAGATGGGCGGTAGAGCAGTTGACGCCAACGAAGTCTTTTTCGATAACTATCACATTCCCTCTTCATCTCTAATCGGTGAGCAAGATAAAGGCTTCAAGATGATCCTTCACGGTATGAACGCCGAGCGTTGCCTCCTCGCCGGTGAAGCCCTTGGACTAGGCTATGCGGCTCTCGCAAAGGCCAGCGAATACGCCCGCACGCGCGTCGTCTTCAAGCGCCAGATCGGGATGAACCAGTCGATTGCACATCCTCTCGCCGACGCATACATGAAGCTCGAGGGCGCCAAGTTGGCTACCTACCACGCGGCGCGGCTGTATGACCAGAGCAAGACGGATGCGTCAGTGAGACAAGACGAGATCGGTGTCGCGGCGAATAGCGCAAAGTACATGGCTGCCGAAGCTGCGTTTACGGCCTGTGAGAGGGCGGTGTTAACGCATGGAGGTATGGGATACGCGATGGAGTATGATGTTGAGAGGTGGTTCCGCGAATGTCTTGTACCGAGGATTGCGCCCGTTAGTAAGGAGATGATCTTGAACTATATCAGTGAGAAGGTGCTTGAGTTGCCTAGAAGTTACTAAGAGTTGTTAGAAGGGAGCTGTCAAAGACTTGGTTTGGTGTCTAACACCAGCTGAACGGAACATGTAGGCCTCCATAAGATGGGCTTCAAAATGGACTTTTTACTTATTTCCAACTTCTAAATGTCCTCTATATTACATCAAAAATAGCAAACACCATCTTTTAAGCCTCGATCTGAGACTTGACCCACTTCTCAAGACCGCCACGAGCAATGATCTCTTGCACGTTGGCGGGCAACTCACCAACCTTCTGCTCCCATGAAGAGCCATCCTTCTCAGTCACGACAACCTTGGAGCGGCGGATATCCCAGAGTAGCTTCCAGCCAGTACGGCGGGTCAAGGGCTTCTCGGTATCGTTCTTGTACGTCTCGCGGAGACGCTCAATAAGACGGGGCACCTCGACACCCATGAGGGCGTTGTTGATGCTGTTACGGCTGAAGATGTTGCCAAAGCTGCCGGAGACAACAAGAGGAATCTTCTTGGCCAGGAGGGCAGTAGCGGCTTGCTCTCGACTTGAGCCGCAACCAAAGTTAAATCCAGCTACAAGGATATCACCAGCCTTCGCGATCTTGGCGAACTCTGTATCATAGTTCTCCATAACCACCTCGGCCATTGTCTCTGTAGAGACGTTGTCCTGGTAGGTGTACTTGCCTGATCGACAGTTAGCTTTGATCCTTGGAAATGATAGCGGTTTACTTTCCAGGGTAGATGCCATCAGTGTTGATGTTATCACCATCACAGAAGACAACCTCGCCCTCAATCTGCTCAGGGAAGCCAGGAAGAATCTCAGTCAGAGACTCTTCTCCTTCAGTGGCAGCGGGGTTAGCTTGCTCACCAGCGCCCTCAGGACCCTCGGCAGCGGAAATCAAGCTCTCGGCCTCGTTAATAATCTTATCGAGAGCATCCTCGATGGAGAGAGCCTTATCGGCAACAAAGTCGCCACTTCCCTCGCCAATGATGACCTTCTCAACACCCTCAGGCTTCTGGTACCAGCCAGGACCAGCAATCTTACCTTGGAGAGCACTGGCAGCAACAATCTCAGGGCTAGAAAGGTAAGCCTTAGCGGACGTGGAACCCATGCGGCCCTTCATACGTGTTAGTTGTGTCTCGACATTCAAGTAAACACACCAAAGCCACATACCTTGAAGTTACGGTTACTTGCGCTGATACCGACCTCACCGGGCTCGAGAAGACCAGTCCCCTGTAATGTCATTAGCACAAGAGCTCAATAAAGAAAGGCGGGTACTACTTGCAAGACCAATACAAGGACCACACCCAGAAGGCAGTGCCTGTGCGCCAGCGTCGAGCAAGACCTGCCAGTCACCGGCCTCCTCGGCGGCCTTTTGCTCGGGAATTGAAGCCGCAGCAATGTAAAAGTTGACACCGGGGGAGATCTTGGCAGGCTTACCGTCCTTGGCAGCCTCACGGAAAACACGAGCAGCAGCAGCAATATCCGAAGCTCGAGAGTTGGTGCAGGAGACGAGATAGGCCTTGTTGACTGGAATGTTCTCAGCCTCAAGATTCTTCAAAGGTGTGGCGATTTTGACGGAGTTGGGGCCAGCAACGATGGGAGACAGGGTAGAAAGGTTGAGATAGAGCTCTTTAGCGTATGTAGCACCAGGGTCAGCGACTAGGTTTTTCTCAACCAGTTCGTCAATTCGCTTGTGGTTGATACGGTCCTTGGAGGGGCCATCGAACATGGCATTAGTGGTGGCCTTGCCGCGATACCACGAGACGAGCATCTCGTCAACGGGAAACAGTCCTATCCATACGTATTAGTCACTTAACAGAGATGTGGGAGAAGTTTCTCGTACCAACTAACGCTCCCCATTCCGTGGTCATGTTGGAAATGGTCAAACGATCGTCAATGGGGATACTCTCGCCGCCGGCAAACTCGACTGCGTGGTTCAACACTTGGTCGTCTCGGAAGAGGCCGCAAAGGGCGATGATGACATCTTTGCCGGTAACACCTGGGGGTAGGATACCAGTAAAGGTGACCTTTGCGACAGGAGGGACCTGCCACCACGTACGTCCAGTAGCCCAGATACTGGCCGCGTCTGTTCGTACAACAGGGGTTCCCTGGACCAGTTTAGTACTCGAAAGCAGAAGCGTTTTAGTGGACAATACGAACAACACAGCCAATTCCGCCGTACATATTACTGTGACTATCACTTGCCACGCAAACTGTTCCTGGCCAGGCGTATCCTATCACTTGTTAGCATGCCGCCCGTCAATCCATGCCAGGCCACGATGTCTTTACCTTCTTCAACCATGATTTGATGTCCAATGCCTCTACCGGCAGGGTAGAAATCAACCCCATGCTTCTCAGCAATTTCACGGATTGAGGAGTATTTCTTCAGGTTCGTTTCTGACTTATTTTGTACGTCATGGTCCAGCGTGAATACTGTTTAGGGGTGAGGGTTAGCATCAATAGGAACGACATGGAAGTTGCTCCAAGGATCAGGTCCAACAACTTACCAACTTGACGGTTATCGTGTATCTTTGAAGCGCCTAATCCAGCCCATTTCGAATACACAGGGAATGTGTTATCATGGGTCATGCAATGGTGAGGAGCGAGTGTGACATAGTCTCCAGCTTTTACGACCTTGCCGGGGGCGAGTCCAACGGCGTACTGCTGGGCGATCTTTTCGACGAGAGTCTGGGGGTTCGCCACGGGGCCAGGCTTCTGGGACTGTAGGATAGTGGGATTGGAAGCATTCTCAAGCTGCGAGTGAAAGGCATATTGCTGTTGGGGATTCGTAGATGTGTAGGCGCGGTATTGGGATGTGGCGGCGGCGAGGGATCGAGAGCGAGCAGTCAAGGCTCGGGACTGTAGACGCGCAACGGCGACAGCATTGAGAGCAACAGCTCTCCTCTAGAGACATAAAATGTCAGTCTGGGTTCTTAAAAGTTGTGGCGGAGGGGCGGGCAGTGGGATCCTCGTCCCCAAAGTGTCGGCAGAGGAGAGGCAAGAGGCGAGCAGTCACTGGCAAATAAACATACAAGGGCGACCATTATGAACGATATAATCAGGAACCGATAGCGAATACCATGCCAGAAAATTAATTCTTGGCTGAGTGAGGGACTGTCGAGGTGGATGACAAAGAGTGCAAGTTTTAGATTGGAGATAGCTTCATGTCCTATGCGAAGCCGGCCTCGGAGGATGGGTCACAAAAATTTCCTGGGGAAGGACTTACGGAACAATAATGAGTGGGACATGATTGGTTGGAAGTGAGTATCCATGGCCCCCGCTATAGTCACCGCCTGCCTAATTTGGATACACCCACCTTTGTGCATGCAGCCTCCAACTTCAACTTCAACAACGCGCATCAATTGTTGTATCCATTGTATTGCTCGAGTTTCTACTGTTATTCCCAAGTCCGCTTGACCATGAATCGACTTCAATACGTAGCATGATTTATCTAATTCACGTGTATAGAATTTTCTCATTTGCACCCACAATTGCAGAATTAATTACCGGTTAATTTTGGAGCCGCTCGTTTTCCGTACATAAAGATTGACAGTAGGTAGTAGTAGCTAGGAAAGACGAACGTCACTTTAGGTATTCTGGTCCAACACGGCTATTTCTGTTCAAAACGGCTATATGGAATTGAAGCAATACCCATGCCTTACATAGGCGTATTGTAAAATCTCGGCAACATGAACTTTGGCCGATGTCCAAGTACATGAACTTCCCCTCCCCCCAACTCCAAAGCCCCGCATATCACTTACACACTCTCAGTCTCACAATGGCTAGACTACGCAATCTCAAAGCCACTGCCTCCGACGCAGCATCTCATTTGTTAGAAAACTTTTCCAACAAATCCGTCATCCGTCGTCAACTCATTGATGCAAATCAGTTACAAAAGTTAGCTCTTACGCTCAATCGACCCAACCTAAACGGCACAGATGTCTCCGAGAACCCACCCGTCGCGGGAACGCCTGTACCCCCAGGATATCACCTAGTGTATTTCACACCAAATGGAACTGAGGCAGAACTCGGTGCGGATGGAAGTGATAGGACCTTCAATGCTTCTGCTCCTTTTACGAGGAGAATGTGGGCGGGGGGTAAGATGACCTGGGCGAGTGACATTTCGCTCCGGGTGGGAGATCAAGTTGAAGAAAGGACGAAACTCCTGAGCGCGACGGCCAAGAAGAGCCGGTCTGTGGGAGAAATGGTTCTGGTGGAGGTCGAGAAGGAGTTTTGGAGTCCGAAGGGATTGGCGTTGACGGATCGTCGTTCATGGGTATTCAGGCCTGAGATCGATCCTGATACTGTAAAAGAGGCGCCTAAACCTCTTGAGAATGTTATCCGTGGACCATCTTTAGTGAAAGATTTGGACACAAAGAGTGAAGGTATGGGTTCTAAAAGACGAGACGCAGACATTGGCTAACGGGAATTGCAGGCTATCCCATAAGGGAGCTTCACTGGTCGCCAGTCGGTCTCTTCAGATTCTCGGCCCTCACATTCAACGGCCATATGATACACTACAACCAAGACTGGACTCGGAATGTTGAAGGTCATCCCGGTGAAGTTGTACATGGACCTCTGAACCTGATCAACTTGCTGGACTATTGGCGGGATACCCATGGTAATGGCGAGAGTCCCCGGGATATCACTTATAGGGCTTTGTCGCCTTTGTATGCTGGCCAGACATATAGCATTCGGACTTCGGCCACCCGGGATCTGGAAAGCGGGAAGGCTTGGGATGCCCTCGTAGAGAAAGAGGGGACGATTTGTATGAAGAGCGAGATCACGGGCTAGAAGACAGCCTCTTATGGCGCCCGTAGATTCCATCGACATATTTGGTCAGATATATAAGCACGCATCAAGAGCTAAAAGCTGGAGTGGTGGTTGGTTAGACACTCTCAGATTAGCAGGCACAATCATCAAAGTTGTCTACTCCAGCAACAACACAACGATGAGAACTTAGATGTAGGATTTGTAGTCAAACGCCTGTAGCAAGTCCAACTCTACCTAGCACAAGCGCCAGTCGATGCAGCCCTACAATGAACAAGGTACGATTTCTCCCGTCTAAAAACCCAATGGGACACAGCCGATCTTTCGGCATATTTGCGCTAGAATACAAAGGAATTTCTCAAAGACAAGACTTTTAGATAAGGAGCATGCGAGAGGGGTCCTCAATGTACTTCTTGACAGTGTTCAAGAAGGTGACAGCCTCCCGACCGTCGATGAGACGGTGGTCGTAGGTCAAGGAGATGTACATCATCTTGTAAATGTTAGCCCTAATGTTGCATTACAAGGGGGCAGTAAAGGAGACTTACGGGTCTGATCTCAGCCTCGCCGTTAACAGCGACGACACGCTGTTGGATACCGTTCATGTTGAACACAGCGGACTGAGGGTAGTTGATAACGGGGGTTCCGAACATGGAGCCGAAGATACCGGGGTTGCTGATAGAGAAGCTACCGCCCTCAAGATCCTCCATGGTGAGCTTGCCATCGCGAGCCTGTAATATGATTAGCATCTACATCAACCAAGGTCATAATTCGAGCCGGCTTACCTTCTTAGCGAGAGTAGCAACCTGTCGCTCCAAGTCAACAATGCTGAGCGAATGTGTATCTCTCAACACAGGAGTGACAAGGCCCTTGGGCGCAGAAACAGCAATGCTGACATCGACGTAATCGCGGTATGTGATGATCTCCTTATCTGTGTCGATCATGGCGTTGATCTGAGGAACCTTCTGAGCAGCAAGGGTGGTGGCCTTTGTGAAAGCACCCATGTAACCCAGTCGCACACCGTGCTCCTCGGCAACCTCCTCCTTGTACTTGGCTCGCCATGCGATCAGGTTCGACATGTCGAGCTCTTGAATGGTAGTAAGAGAGGCGCAGGTGTTCTGGGATTGCTTGAGACGGCTGGCGATGGTCTTTCGCATGCGGGTCATTTTCTCCTACCCATTTTGGTCAGCTTTGGACATATCAGTACCAATCAGAAAGGCACTTACAACTCGCTCGCCTCGGTTACCGCTTGATGAAGCCTGTACGGGAGGCGCGGGCTTCGACTCCTTCGGCGCAGGCTTCGACTCGGCAGGCTTCTCGGGCTTGGGAGGTTGAGAAGCAGGAGTAGACTGCTTCTCCTCAGCCTTGGCGGGTTCCTCGGCAGGCTTTGACTCCTCCATCTTGGGCTCCTCTTTGGCCGGTTTTTGCTCCTCTCCCTCGCTCTTCTTAACGGAACCAGCATCATCGCCAGTCACGATGCGCGCAAGGTCCTGTCCAACAACAACGGTATCACCCTCCTCGGCAAAGTACTCAGCAACAGTACCGGGCTCGCTCGCGTTGACAAGGACGTCGATCTTGTCAGTTTCGATGCTGGCGATCTCCTCGTCTTGCTCGACCTGCTCGCCAACCTTCTTGGCCAAACTTGCTAATGTTCCTTCGGTAATGGACTCGGCCATCGGGGGTACTGAGACGACATAAGAGCCATTGAAGACGCTGGAGTTGCTGAACAGACGGCGCTGGGGATCAATGGCTCCGCGCTGGCACAGGACGGCGCTGTGGGAGAGGGCGGGCTGGGCTCGAGAGATGACGGCGCGTGATAGGCCGGAGAGGCCTGTAGCAGCCTTCATGCGCATAAAGGAAGCCATCGTAAAGGTTGGCGGGAGGAATTGACGTAAAGGAGAATTGGAGGTGAAGAATGGGGGAAGATCGTGGGGAGAAAACAAGTTCTGAATTAAGCGGGCCGAGCTTCTGAGGGCATTGCACGGACTTGCAGTGCCTTGGGAGATGTAAACACGGGTATAAGGACGGCGTATGAATTGGTATTTACATGGGTATAATACCTGAGATGCAAGTTGGTGCTTATTCCAAAAGAGTCAGGGGTTTTACAAGTCCGGCATTGTGATTGTTTGCCGAATTGAAGCCAACGGAGCTGTTTTCACGATACGTCACTTAACCCGAGGGGCTTCTGTCAACCAAACTCAACTCAAAGCCACTGGAAGCTTTAGTGGTTACCGTAGCATTTCCCCGTACAAATCTAGATCGCCAAGGTTCAAGACGAAAAGACCCGAACAGTTGCGCCGGATATTGAATACCGACCCCAACGAAGTCGTGATGATTAGATTACCGACGGCTATTGTGTCTTTATCGCAGCCATTCAGCGTAAGAGGTTCACAAATCGAACCCCCAAGCTCTTGATCGGCTTAACAAATTCCAACGCCGACAAGCCAAGACCAAAATAGCTGCGCAATTCTTCTAGTATCACGCAATTCCTCACATTTGGTAACAGGTCCCGTACTTTGCGGAGTCTTGACGTGTTCAGGTGAGGTTAGCTTAGCCACGGTGAGCAACAAGCTGCGGCAACGTTCGGCATAGCGAAATGTAACACTCACCTGCCGTTTGTGCCTCAGGCATGTAGATCCGATGTTGTCCATATTTAACTCTTCCAATGCCATTCCTTTCCAACGGGCCGGTTTACCTTATTCTGGCCGTTGAAGCCCCGGTTTGCAGTTCAAGTGACGGGCCGTTACCGTTGTGTCGGTACAGAACCTAAAATCAGCCTAAATGGCGCGCCAAACGAAGTTCACACGTCACGGACAACTTCGATGCTAATGTGTTACATGCAACCGCCAATTGACATCTTTGCTTAACAGAATTAGGATTTGGTGTTTTCCAGTGGTATCTAAGGTATAAGTAATCAGGTATATGCTGATATATGGTATCCAAAACGCCGAGGGTCGCCGCCCTGTTCATACGTTATCGTCACGCCGTTGTACAGATATCGCTGTTTCTTCGTCCACGCGAATCCCCGATTCGCTATTTTCATAGTCTTTCGCGGATGCGTATTTCCTGAAAGGACTTGATATTGTTGTTTGCGTGCCATGTGGCCATTCGCTTATGTCGTATATATCTGGCGGGCCATCTGTACCTGATGCCAGTTCGTGTGTCGAGCTGCCTCCATCGTTTTGGTGAGATCTCGTCTTGGAAACACCTGTGAGCCGGATACCATTGCTGAACGGAGCGCTGAACGGAGCGCTGATCTGAGTCGATTGACCGCCGCTATTCGAAGTAAGGAACGATCCAGGGAGGACCTTACGTGCGACAGGTCGAAGCATCGGAAGACAAGCTGGTTTATAAGTCAGTACACGATCAACGTCCAAGCACAACAGAAGACCTACCAGCAATTACTGCAAAGTTGCACTCGGCGATAGACCAAGCGTAGTGGAGCCCCATCTGTATTGTCATCTCCTTAGAATCCGATCTGAATTTGAACGATTCGATGAGGACAAAGATGGAGGCAAGACAGGTAATTGCGCCAAACGCAAAGAGCGCAATGACAGCGAACTTCTGACCCTTTGGAAGTCGGAGTTTCCCAACCTCAATGGCGGGAAGAATGAGAATGGCGCAGTCAATCAAGACATGCGTTAGGACCGTCGAAAAGAAAAATGTTGATTCGCGAATGTGGCACTTGTGTTCCTTCTCCTCCTGGGTTCCGTCCCACAATGCCGTAAGAGGCATGCATTGCAGCGATACCATGAAGAGTCGCAAGAGGAACCAAGCAACCGTGACGCACGAGAGGATTTGGATGGGTATTCGGATGTCGGAGAATTGGAAGAGACGCCAGTAAAAGGCGAGGATGGCAAATTTTGAGAATCCGATGGCGAAGCTGTAGGTGAAGCTCGTCGTCCACATGTGTATCCAGGACAGTCGATTTTTATCCGCAAATGTAAAGTCGTCGGTCAGGCCAACCTCCATAGGCTTTCCGAGTCCATCCTTGATCCAAACCATGCCATTTATCACCAATGCCAACGCGCCCACCTTGATCCAATGTTAGAAGATGTTATTCGCTCGTGTACATCAATGGGTAAACCTACCCAGCCGACCACGGCAAAGGCGTCGTCGATGCCATATCCAGCTTTCGTTATTCGTCGTGCAACAAGTCGAGCTATAAGGGCGAGGGTCGCAAGTGGTAATGTTATGGCGGCCGCAGCAATGATATTGGGGGTATCATCCCTCATGATGCATGATCAAGAGTTTTACTGAGACACAAATGGGTCCCCACTAGGCATACGATGAGATGCGGAAGCGAGAAACCAAAACCAAACATAGACGGAGAGAATTGGGGAATTATTAAAGAGAATGGGGCAAAGACGGGGGATGAGTTCTGTAATGACTCGACCTGGGCTGGGTGGTAGAGGATTTTCCCTCCCCTCTAGACCGCCCGGAAACTTGTAGAAAAACGGGCCATATCGAACTAACAGCCAACGGCTGGACTTGAATTTAACTGTAAGGGGGCTAGGAAAGAAAAAACCGCGCTATCGTGGTCCCAGCGCCCAGTGCCCCCGTGGGGAGACGATGCCCGAAGGCTCGTGATGATGTGGAAGCGGATCGATGCCTGGCACCGAGTCTGTGGGGATCCCCTCGCCCCTCTCGTCGTTTCCAGTCTTGGCCCACCGAGGAAAAGCTGACGTTTCATTAGACCCAGGCTAGGTGCCTTGAGAGTCGATCCCCATCTGGATTCTTACAATTGATTGAGTGAATAAAATGACGATCAAAGTGGCGATATCCTAATGACAAAAATTGCGGACCGCGGTTAATTGCTCACTGCTGGTCCCGATCCTTGTAGCCGCGCCCTCGGTTTGATAGCGAGCTTCCGCTTCTGGTGTTCATTACCAAATGTCTTGCATTGTCCGCCCTATTTTTCAGCTGGATTCCAGGGCGTTCGAAGAAACATCAGACAACCTACCTCATTGGGCGTAGTGACAGTGATCCTCCATTCATCTGAATCATTTCTGCCACTCTATTGATTTCCAGTGTAAAAGATGGTGTGGACTAATTGATAGAGCGATGTCTTGGCGCATTGCGCATGTGTGCCTGCATTTCGAGGGCCGCATGCATTTAGCCATCATTCATCGTGTCCACCACTCCACAGCAACAAGGAACATGCATGTTTATAATAGGGGTCGCGGCCATTCTTTTGTAGCTTATCTCAATCTCGAATTGCGGCTGAGCCAACGACTGTCAGCCTGAGATAAGACTAAACAAGGTATTCGGACCTTTAGATGCAGTTATGGATCCAAAGCCGCGACATCCGCTGGGGCAATATCAACGTCGAGTCCAGATTCTGAGACCCCGGAGCAGTTTGTAATCAATATATGGCAAATGAAAACTCTTAAAGATAAGCTACATAAAGAACTGACCGTTTGTAAGCCTCTGAACTCTAATCCTGTCACACGCAATAGATGTCGGGGCGACGGATAATAACCGTTGACATTACCGTAGATCACAGGACCTTTCCGAGCTCTACCCGCTCACTCAAACTCTTAGTTATCAAGGATATCCAGGTTTTCCTCGTGCACCAGCTCAAGCCCCTCCTCATGAGACGGATGATTTGCTCCTCGTATCAGCTCAATGTCAGCGAGTTCCCACTGAGCTTATCTTGAGTTCCACAGTTCGAGACCTTGTGGAGGATCTACCTCGTCCTTTCATTGGACCACCGTCGTAAACCCGTCTAGTTGCCGTTGTGGATATCGTTCTTCAGCTTGGCAGCCACCCAAGTTTGTTGTTCAGTGATGACTGTGGTCCAACGTTGTAACTACAAGTGGTTCATTCAGGTTTGGCAGTAGATTGCCGGTTTTTAACTGAAACAATGCCAATGCAAAGACAATTCACAATGTGGCTGAGCAACATGGATTCTTCTTGACTTTGGGTCTGAAGACAATGCCTTCATCTAGCTTAGTTCACATTGCTGCTAGCCTAGATACTACACTGTACAGCAATGGCTGGTAGACAGTGACCAATCCAGCAAGCTTCACAGAACAGAATGATCCTTTTGCTCAAAGCCAAGCATCACAGGGAACAGTCAGGTAGGAAAGCCAATCAACAAGTTGGGCTGCGAACATTCTTCCAAAGGCCTCAGCCGTCCCACTCGACCGGGGGTGATATATAGACCAAACAAACGCCTACGCTATGCACAACAAAATGCTTGTTCTTTGTCGCCGATCAACAACATCCTTTATTCAGCATGTCCGCTTGTTCCACTCTTGATTCCTTCCAAAATCCCAGCCCATTGTCCGCCATGTCGAATCTTTGACACCTCGGAGAACTGGTCGCAAGCAATCTTTCGAATAAGGAGTGTATCCTTGGCCTTCTTGTGGTTCTTTCCGTTTCCATTGAGTAGGTACTCCTCGAACCATCCCTCTTCCGTGCGGTCGAAAGGCAAGAAAGCGAGTTCAGTAGCTCGTTCCGAAAAGTCTTCGCTTTTACCGTCCAAAACAACAGCAATCAGCTGGCGGAAGAGGAGTTCGCGAGTGTGAGGAGGGTATGTTCGGGAGTAGAAAAGCGCTTCCGGGATGTTTGTGTGCGCCATCGCATCGAAGAGAAGCTCAAGAGCGGCTGAGGTCTTGAGAATAGGCTGCACGGCGTAGAAGTATGAGAGCGCAATGTTGTAATCCTTTTCGGAGGCGCATCGAACAAGAACGGTGATGATTTCGTCGGCAAAGTCAGGAATGAGAGAGGGATGCGAAATGTACTCCAGCGCGCGCTACAAGAGGATTTTGTCAGTCGCCGCATGATCATCAGGAGCTGAGAAAACCTACAGAAAAGTCCTGGTGATCCAGATACCACAAGCCCTTCATAAAGATTTGGTACTTCTTGGGCATTCCAGATGCATCCACAAATGTGTCGGAAACATTGCCGCGGCCTGATGTTCGGTCGAAATCGAGAAGGATATAGTAGAAGATGGAGAACTTGTGATGTGTTGACATGTTGGCTTCACAAATCTGCTGGTGCAGCTGCTTCAAGGCATTATCGGTCTTAGGGGGATAGATCTTGGCTACGAGGCAGAAGTTAGCACAATTGCGATCAATCTTTGAGAACACGACTTACCCTTGGTAATCCCAACAGCCCGTAGGACACGATCGATGAATAGTGCGCCATCAAAGTTCTTGCGAGAAGTCTCAATCTCTCGCTGGGCGTCGCGGTCGTAGGGGTTTGCTACGCCTTCAGCAAAGACGTCGTGAATGTTCGCGTAGTCAAACATGGTGTAGGATTTCAGCAGCGATCACACAATTGAGCGATGTTGAGCAGCGCAAGCAATGTTTTGATAGCTCAAGAGCTCCAAGCTATCGCGAAACGGGCCAAACCAAAAAAAAGCTCCGTCGCGCAGTCACGTGGCTACTAACCGCCCCGCGGCCTATGCCGGTACGTATTGTTTACACGACCGATTTGGACATTTCTAAACAAACGCGGGGCGCAACCAATTTACTGAACAGCTTCCCTCGACATAACAACTTGGTTCATCCACCAGATTGATACCTTGAACAAGGTGTCGCTTGTTTATTCTAATCGTTTTTTGCATAGCATTGTTTGCATTTGTTCCTGTCTGTGACGAGAACATTCCCTCACAATGTCATCCCCTGCCAGGCCCCGGCGCGCAACCAGGCGCACCGCCATTGTTGATTCTGACGACGAAGACGACCTCTCCAACCGCACCAAGGTCCAAGATGAGGAGGAAGACTTTGAACCAGAGCCACAAAAGAGTCCTCGAAGGCAGACTCGGAGCGGGCGCAAGTCGACAACTCCAGCCCCTGCTCCCGCTGCTGCCCCTAAAGCACGAGGCCGTCCACGAAAGGCTCCCACTCCAGCCGCCTCGATCGAGCCCAGCGAGGTTTTCGATGCCGATTCAACACTGAAGGCCGAGACGGACTCCCCCAAGAAGGCTTCTCCTCGAAAGCGCAAGAGTACGGCCGCTAGAAGCTCCATTTCTTCAGTCCCTGACCTCGCTCCTCCAACACCGCAGCCGACATCTCCAGAGGCCTCTCAGGTACAGGCATCTCCATTGGCGGATATTACCGATTCCAGTGTGAATACTTCCAACGTCGACGATACTCAGGCTACCATCAAGCCTATCAAGCCCATGGACACCATCATGGAGAGACCACTGGATATTGTGCTCAAATCACGAACAATGACTGTACCTGTTGTTGAAGACACAACACCAAAGTCTCGTATCGTTCTGACACATCTTATTCTCAACAACTTCAAGAGTTATGCTGGCAGACAAGAAGTTGGCCCTTTCCACGCTTCCTTCTCGTCCGTTGTTGGACCCAACGGTTCTGGCAAGTCGAATGTCATCGACTCTCTGCTCTTCGTCTTTGGTTTCCGAGCTAGCAAGATGCGACAGGGCAAGATCTCTGCTCTCATCCACAACTCAGCTCAGCATCCCAACCTGGATCACTGTGAAGTAGCTGTCTACTTCCAGGAGGTCATGGATCAGGTGAGTAATCTCATGCCCAAGCATGATCATGAACTAATTTGCGCAGCCTGGCGGTGGCCACGAGATCATTCCCGACTCTGAGCTCATTATTTCCCGAAAAGCTTTCCGAAACAACTCGAGCAAATATTACATCAACGGTAAAGAATCCAACTTTACAACAGTCACTGCTCTGCTGCGAGATCGAGGCGTCGACCTTGACCACAAGCGATTCCTGATTCTCCAGGGTGAGGTAGAGTCTATTGCTCAGATGAAGGCCAAAGCCGCCAACGAGCATGACGATGGTCTACTCGAATACCTTGAAGACATCATCGGAACCTCCAAGTACAAGACTCCCATTGAGGAATCTGCTACGGAGGTAGAGACTCTCAACGAAGTCTGCATGGAGAAGAGCGGTCGAGTTCAGCACGTCGAGAAAGAGAAGAACGGCCTTGAAGACAAGAAGGACAAGGCAATTGCTTACATTCGCGATGAGAACGAGCTGGCGATGAAGCAGTCCGCTCTCTACCAACTTTTCATTCACAAATGCAGCGAGAATGTCGCTGTCACAGAGGAAGCTATCGCCCAGATGCAAGCGCAGTTGGACGTCGAGCTTGAGAGACACCACGGTGGCGAGCAAATCATCAAGAACCTTGAGAACGAGTATGCCGTGGGTGCCAAGGAGTTCGAGGTTAAAGAAAAGGGAACACAAGGGTTAGTCAAGGAGATGGCCAAGTTCGAGCAGGAGCGTGTCAAGTTCGACGAGAAGCGAAAGTTCTTGGAAGACAAGCGCAAGAAGCTCGAGAAGACCATCGCCAACGCCGAGACAACATCTGCTGAAGCCGACGAGACCATCGAGCAGTGTGGGGAGGAGATTGAAACTCGAACTCAGGAGATTACTGAGCTTGAAGAACAGATTCAGACCGCTGAGGCTGAACTTGCCCAAATCAGAGATAGTCTCAAGGGCAAGACTCAAGCTTTCTCTGATCAGATTGCTGCCAAGCAAAAGTCTCTGGAGCCATGGAATGAGAAGATCAACCAGAAGCAGTCGGCCGTCGCAGTCGCAGAGAGTGAGCTCAACATTCTTCAAGAAAAGGCCAATGCCGGTGCCGTGGCTTTGCAGGAGCTTGAAACCAAGATCGCCTCCATTGAGGAGGGCAAGTCTGCTAAACGGGAAGAACTCAAGTCCTGCCAAGCTGAGAAGGCTGAGCTTGTCAAAGAGGCAGACAACTTGAACTCGGAGCTAAAAGTTCTCTCCGAGCAGGAGCCCAAGATCCGCTCCAAGATCTCGAACGCACGCCAAAAGGCCGACGAGGCTCGCTCAAGCTTGTCTAACACACAAGCCCGAGGTAACGTGCTTGCTGCTCTGATGCGCATGAAGGAGTCAGGTCGTATCGATGGTTTCCATGGTCGCCTAGGTAACCTTGGTACCATTGACCCAAAGTACGATGTAGCCATCTCGACGGCCTGTAGTGCCCTTGACAACTTTGTCACTGAGTCTGTCGACGCTGGTCAGCAATGTATCGAGTATCTTCGAAAGAACAATGTTGGACGAGGTAACTTCATCTGTTTGGATAAGTTGAGGGCTCGAAATCTATCACCGATTCAGACTCCCGAGAACGCCCCTCGATTATTTGACCTCGTTACTCCCAAGGAAGACAGATTCCGACCCGCCTTTTACCACGCTATGCAAGATACTCTTGTCGCCGCAGACCTCGCTCAGGCCAACAGAATTGCATATGGCGCTAAACGATGGCGAGTTGTGACTCTCGAGGGAGAACTCATCGACAAGTCCGGAACCATGTCTGGCGGTGGTACAACCGTGAAGAGGGGTCTCATGTCTTCTAAGCTCGTCTCAGACGTTAGCAAGGACCAGGTGGCTAAATTCGAGAGTGACCGCGACGGATGGGAGACCAAGTTCCAAGAATTCCAAGAGTACCAGCGAGAATGCGAGACTCGCCTCAAGGAATTGAGCGAGCAGATTCCTCAACTCGACACCAAGATGCAAAAGATTACCCTGGAAATCGAGAGCGCCGAGAGGAACATTGCCGATATGCAACGACGCATCAAGGAGGTCAGCAAGGAGCACCAACCCTCGGCAACTGACAACAGCCGCATCGCCGCTCTGCAAAAGGAGATTTCCAAGCTCAACAAGGAGGTTGAGAGACTCCGCGAGGAGACCTCCAGCGTAGAGGATGAGATCAAAGCTTTGCAAGACAAGATCATGGAAGTTGGTGGTGAAAAGCTTCGTGCGCAAAGGGCCAAGGTCGATGCCATCAAAGAGGAAATTTCTTCCAACAACGAGGAAATCTCCAACGCCGAGGTTCGCAAGGTCAAGGCTGAGAAGCAGAAGATCAAGCTGGAGAAGGACCATGCCAAGTCCTCCAAGGAGCTTGACGCTGCTGCTAAGGATCTCGAAAAGCTTGAAGACGATATCAACAACCAAGGCGAGAGAGCTGAAGAGCTTCAAGCACAAGTCGAGGAGGCTGAGAATGGATTGGCTGCCAAGAAGAAGGAGCTCAAGGGACTCAAGAGTGAACTTGATGAAAAGAGGGCTGAGCTCAACGAGACAAGAGCGGTCGAGATCGAGATGCGCAACAAGCTCGAAGAGAACCAAAAGGCCCTTACTGAAAACCAAGCACGACTCCGCCACTGGGACGACAAGCTATCCAAGATTGTTCTGCAGAACATCGACGACCTTACTGGCAGTTCGGCCGGTAAACAGCCTAAGTCTCAGAAGCAACCCAAGCCTCAACCTAGCGATGATGATGTCGATATGGATGATGCTCCACAGGACGATGTAGACATGACGGATGCTCCCCAAGAAGACGAGGAGGAGCAAGAAGATGAAGAGGAGGAGCCCGTGGACGGTCAGCCCAACGATCTTCCTCGGTACACACCAGATGAGCTTGCCGATATGAATGAGAGGTCACTCAAGGGCGAGATTGCGGCTTTAGAGGAAAAGACTCAAAACGTCAACGTCGATCTCGGTGTCCTCTCTGAATACCGAAGGAGAGTGGAAGAGCACGCGGCTCGATCTTCAGACCTCCAGTCTGCTATCGAGCAACGAGATTCTGCCAAGAAGAGATGCGACGACCTCCGCCGTCTACGACTGGAAGGTTTCATGGAAGGTTTCAGTGCCATCTCCCTCCGACTCAAGGAGATGTATCAAATGATTACCATGGGAGGAAACGCTGAACTGGAACTTGTCGACAGTCTAGATCCCTTCAGCGAAGGTATCTTGTTCAGTGTGATGCCACCAAAGAAGAGTTGGAAGAACATCAGTAACCTCTCCGGTGGTGAGAAGACGCTGAGCAGTCTGGCTCTAGTTTTCGCTTTGCACCACTACAAGCCGACTCCTCTATATGTCATGGACGAGATCGATGCCGCGTTGGATTTCAGAAACGTAAGTACCACCTTGACCCTGAGACATTTCGGCTGCGATCGACCACTGGTGTTCACACTCGCGTGGGCATTCCACATCGCGACCCTCATTCTTCGTATCCTGACTCTTTGCTAACACTGGTACGCAGGTCTCGATCGTCGCAAACTACATCAAGGAGCGCACCAAGAACGCCCAGTTCATCGTTATCTCGCTGCGCAACAACATGTTCGAGCTCGCGGCGCGGCTGGTGGGAGTGTACAAGGTCAATCATATGACCAAGAGTGTGACGATTGAGAACAAGGACTTTATCGTGAGACCACAAGGTCAGCAGCAACAGCAGCAGCGGACTCAAGGAGGTGCTAATACCACGATATTGCCGTTCAGGTAATATGCATTCCAGATGAGTGTTGTATATGATGATGATGAGAATATGGATTTGGGTTTGGCTACGGATACCTTAATGATACAGGATGGAGGCTAGATTTATGATTATATCCAGATGTTTGATGTTTTTCCGATATGTTTTCCCATCTCAGTATTTCTTTGTCTCGCAACCGCAGGAACTGGCAGCATCAAAGGCTACAGAGTGACCTTGACGTTTGACTGATATCAACAGACTCAAGCTATTCGCCGATTTCTACTCATTCATCACCATGATCTGGCCTTTATCTCACGTCATCCACGCTTACAACTATACGACAAGACTCAACCTGAAGTTGTCCTCCCCAGACCGCCACTCGTATCACACTCGCGTCCTACGATCCAGGAACCAGCTTCAGTGTCACCAAGGACTTCTTTCCCAGCGTCTAGACCAACCTGGGACATTAAGGACCCAAGCCACTCGCCTTCACAGCTGCATGCTCAATCTGTCCATTTCTTAGTCGACATCCCAAGCGACCCTGGTGCCTCGTTGACACCATGCGGATACCCGCTCCTACCAGTTGTGAGCCGTCGATTTGGCAGACGCGCATGCAGTGAGACACAAGTATGGGGATGACAGCTGGAGAGGCATCCAAAAGTGCCGAGGGTGTTATTTTCTCGGTTCTAAGTGTGAGTGAGCTTCAGATGCCACGACGTAGTGTCTCGGCAGATTTTCTGCATTGAGTTGTTCCCAATGGGAGTCTTAGACGCTTGTTCGGACCCTATCGTGATATTAAGGGGCAATTTTTGAGAGAACGGGCGGCCTCGTTGCACAATGCTTCTTGAAGTTCACTATGAGAAAGTCCTCATCTTCAAGTAGACAGCTGCATCTGTACGTCCTATAAGTAACCCCCAAACAATCTCAGCCAAGCAACACTTCTCTCCCATCATCACCACTTCAGCACGCTCGTTTGGTCCGCATCATGTGGATGCTACTCCCCCTCGTCGTTTACTTAGCAGCCGCCTTCCCCGCTAACTGGAACGGGACGACGTCTTGTCCACGCGATGCCCTCTACACATCCCTCGTCGAAGACGGCGGCGAGTTCTGCTCGAGTGTTCTAGAGGGGAATCACTGCGGTGGGGGGTATAGTACCCCTGCTGAGTATGTGAGCTATAATCAGACGAGGATAGCTTCCTATGTGAGCGGTTTCTTTGTGGATCGTGGATGGAATGCTTATGTGCTATAGTGCGAGTGTATTTTGACGAGTACGGATGCTATAGCCACAGCAACAAACTCTTCAAGAGAGACCATGAGGGATAGCTCGATTACAGTTACTTATCCGGATTCATGGACTACAAGTTCGGAGACTTCGGCATCAGTGGGAGGAAGACCTGGCCCAGGAAGATCTTATGAGACGACATCGACTGAAGAATCAGATTCGACTGGTGCTGGGTCATGGAACCAGACACAGCCAGTATCGTCTTCTTTCAAGGAGACGACAGAGGGTTCTCCCAGGACGAGCCCATATACCAACACCACTGGCCCTGCCACAGAGACCCCCAACGAAAGCCTTACAAGTTCCAGAAATTCATGGAACAGCACCATCTCCGAATCTTTGACAATCACACGAGGTCCCGTTTCGTTAACATTCTCACGGATCCAGAACCGAACTTCTGACACATGGCCTACCTTGCCCCTCACTCGATCCGGTAACCAAACCCAGACATTACAGTCCAACACGGGTGTAACATCTCAACCAGCGTCGATTACTCGTGAACCTGGAATGACGCGGTCTAGGGTCACTTGGAACACCACGAGCGCTTCGCTACCGTGGCCTATTCCTGGAAACTCGACGTCGAGTCCTTCGGAAAGTAACACGGGAGATGTCCCACGTCCGACTGGCATACCTGCGTCGACGTTCACAGGCTGGAACTCGAGTATAAGCATCCCGAGCATCAGTATCTCTGGGACGGGGACTTTTGTGCCGTTCCCTACTGTGCCGTTTCCAACGATCTCTGTCCCTACGGATTCTGGGATCTCATCGGAAAGCGGGAGAGTAGTTCCAAGTTGGAACGATACCACCTCTTCTTCGAGGGGAAACGACTCGGTGCCTAGTATCAGCATATCACGAACTGGGACATTTGTCCCGTTTCCAACGTTTCCTGCACCGAGTCAATCATCTTCAGCAGACGCAACATCTGGTAGTAGTGTAGGTCCCAGTTGGAACACCACTGCCTTTCCTGGAGGTAATGTCTCTGTACCAACTATCAGTATATCCCGGACTGGAACGTTTGTACCATTCCCAACTTTACCACTACCAAGCGAGTCGTCTCCAATACGCACTGGATCAACATCAAGCAGTAGTTCGGTTCCCAGCTGGAATAGCACTGCCCTTCCATCGGGGGGTAATGTTTCCATACCGACTATCAGCATATCCCGAACTGGGACATTTGTACCATTTCCAACTTCACGACCAAGCGAATCACTTCCAACGGACTCGGATGGAGGAACAAGTTCGACGCGAAGCAGTATTGCACTTCCTAGTTGGAACGGTACTGCTTCTCCACCGGGAGGTAACATCTCGGTACCGACAATCAGCGTGTCACAGACTGGAATCTCAGTGCCTTTTCCAACTGTTCCTTTCCCCAGTTTCTCTTTGCCGACGGTCTCTGGAGTAACATCAAGCTCGAGTCGAAGCGAAAGCGTGGTGCCCAGCTGGAATACCACGAATTCCATATCTGCAAGTACTGGTTCCGTCTCGAATGTCAGTTCATCTGAGTCCGGACCAGTTATATCGCTCCCAACAGACTCCGAGGTCCTTTCAAGTGTCACTCAAAGCGGAGATATTGGTTGGAACATCACATCATCCATCTCAGGGTTTGTCTCATTGCCGACCATCAGCTTGCCAACTTCAGACATCCCTATACCCTTCCCAAGTCTGCCTTTCCCGACAGACTCGTCGGCGGTTGCCAGCAAGACTGAAAGCGGAAGTATCGTGCCGGGTGATACCACAGGCTCTGCGCCGGGAAGCATCGGATCTGTTACATCACCCTCGAGTCCTGTGGCCACAGCTCCAACGTCTGGTGGCATCTCCAACGGTTCTGCATCTCCCGGTAGCAACGCCACGGCGACTGGCGTACCCGAGTTCCCCGCTGCCAACTTCACTCACGTTACACGCACCGCGGCCCTCTCACAAGAGACGTGCCATACTTTAGCCGGAGATCCACAGGGTGATTCAACCCGCCGGGCTTTGTTGTACAACGCAAGACTTCGAGAAGAGAACGTCTCAATTCCCATACCGTACATCGAATCTGTCGAATTTGAGAGCGATGGGCTTAATCCGCTGTATCTCACAGTGCGTGATGAAGAGGGAGGAACGTATTTTGTTGACATTTCGCGCCGAGGACAGCTTTCGGTTGCTGATCCTGCTGGATATTTGGTGACGCTCGATGCTGAGGGGATTCACTTCTCAGGGAGTAACTGCACGTACGACATCTCCATCACCGTCGACGATATGTATGAGCAAATAGCCGACCTAGCTGGTGTACAATGCGCCGCTCTCAAACGGCAAAAGCGCGCGGAGGACTTGAACTTTAGCCAAGTTCTGTACCTGCATGACCAATGCGGCAATGTCGTCGATAGGTCGCTCAGGCAGTATCCTCAACTTCTTGTAGGCGACACAGTCTGTGCAGATGTGGCTGTTGATGAAGATACGGGACGGTGGGACTTTGACTGCACGTTTCCAGGGTCGGAATCTGGATCTATGAGATGTCAGTGGGCCATCAAGAACAGTGTCATCGACTTCATCACAACGGATCCGTTTGGAGGTTCGTGTCCCGACTTGTCCACCGTCGTTACCACGCTTGAAGAATCGGCACAAGATATTGTCGACCCGACAGAACTTCGAAAAGACCTGGTTAATCAAGGCTTGCGAACGGAGAGAGCGAAACAGGAAGCGGACGCGGCTGTTCTCGCGTACACTCGACTCTGGGCAGTTCTTGGGGCATTCTTCTCGAAGAGCACTGAATCTTCCACAGGCGCCCTTGAAGAATACATAGACGTGTACAACACTCATCGAAGTTTTGAAAACGACATCTGCCACTCCCTTCATGAGGGCGAGATCCCTCTCAATCTAACCCTCATCGCTGGCGTAACCCATATCCCTGCCATAACAACTCTCAACTGGGCACCTGAATCAACGCGACCTTACAACATCACCGTCCAAGACTCCTCACGGATCGCATGCTGTCCCAACGGCAGCGTCGCAGAGGGAGAAGGCGACACATGCGCGTATCCTCGAGAAGCTGTCATCCAAGGTACAGGATGTGTCTGCGGTAAGAGTGCTGAAGGCGTGGGTATAGCGTTTGAATGGACCGAGTGTGGGAATTACGCAGGAAGTTGCCAGGCTGATGGGGATTGTGCGGATGGGTATTTGTGCTTGACGGGAAGTTGTTGTGGCGGGGGAGTTTGTGTTGATGCATTTGCTTGTTCGGAGAATGGGACTGAGTTGGTCAAGTTTGATGGCGTGTTTTAGGGTAGGCGATTGTGTAAATTATTTGTGACATGAGGGACGTACACGAGAGGATTTCAGTTGCTTGAGATTGCTTTCTCTTTGGATTACATGAAGAAGAATGATTGTAATTCATACGATGTCTTGTAGATGGCGTGCGAATACCTTAATTGTTGAGCAATCGTTGCGCATGGAAGTTCGTAGGCATGGAGATAACTTCGCCGTCAACATTCCACCAGTTCACTCCCAAATTTCGAATTGAGCACCGCCAGCCAGCTTCGCACAAATTTCAGTATTCTCGCAGTATTCTCTGTCGCCATTCAGACAAAAATACACTGAATCCGTGCGCGCAAGTCCATAGTTTATTTACTACAAGACGTCACCAAGTCCGGATCCCTCAGCGCACAACCCCAAGATGAGGATATTCGACCCGACGCGACATCAATTGACTTCAAAATTCGCCCCTTATTAAACATCATAGCTAGCGGAGTGTGGAATCACTAGTCATAGGTCAAGTGTGTAAAGAACAGGTATGTGTTGTGCTTGTCAAAGACGTGTGAACATCAAACGTCGTCCGATTCAATTTTGGAATATCTTGACTCGTAATCCCAAGGTAATCATCCCATCCATTTTGTTTTGAATGCAGCTATCATTAACCGGACTCCATCCCAAGTCATCAACCCATTTAAGCCTTAGGGGCAGTGGGGACAATCTTCTTGCCGTCCTTGTTGTAGCGGACGCGAGGGGGAGGGGCACGGTTGCGTCGGCCAACAACGGATCGAACACTGTTTAATCAAGTCAGCTTTCCAGAACTGTGAAGACGTACCGGAGTGTAGACAACTGCGCGGGGGCAGATTGGGAGTGTTTCAGATGGTACAACCAAGGCTCATCTGAAGCACATACGCAACCAAGGCGCAGTTGTCACACTCCTGGGAAGGACAACGTACCGGACAATCTTGCCGTGAATGGCGCAAGAGACGCAGTACTGCAGCTTCAGGTACATCTTGGGTACGGTGTACTCCGCGAAGACGGAGGCATCCGAGATGTCACCTGTGGGAATTGTAAGCGATTGTTCGACCAGAAGCGAGAGAAGGGGGAGAACGTACGGATAGCAGCAGACTCGACCATGTTACGGATGGTGAATCTCTTGATCGCCTTGTCCTTGGGAGTGCATCGCGAGCAGTTGCTGCATCGGATGGGCTTGACGTGGCCGCGGCCCTTCTTGTTTCGGCCGCTGTGAAGTCTGTTAGCACTCGATTCTAGAGCGCGGAAGTACCAGAGCCGTTCAATCGTCGTCAATCATCATCGCGACGCAGGCGGTGCTTGTCGAGTGAAGCATCGTCGGCGGCATTGTATGATATCGACAGGCGATGGGCAGGCGGATGAGGAGGGGAGTCGTACTTGTTCTTTCTCTTCTTGACCATTTTGACGGTTGCTGCTGGGGTTAATTCAGGTCCACGCGAGGAAAGAAAGGAAGAAGAAAAAGAGACTCACAATAAGTGCGGTTGTCAAAAGGCGTCGATGATTTGCGAGTCCACTTTTGGGGTTTGGGTTTGGGTTGGTGGGTTGGAGGTAGGGCAAAGGCCGAAAGACAAGGGGAGAATCGCTTGACTGAACGCTGCAAAACGGGGGCCCCACCGCACAATCACCACTCGCAGATGGAGGGAAACGAGGGGCAAGGGCCTGCATAACGGAAACCCTAGATCATGTGACCCCACTTGTCGACCCCGATGCCTCTGAATTTCTGAGCGGGCGCCACCTCCACCAAAAGCCGATCTTCTTTCAACCCATTCGCATCATCTGAGGATTGCTTAGGAAGGCAATAGACATATTGTCGAGGTACGTCTGAAAGATGCTGCAAATACCCGTTCCCGCTGTGAGGGCTTCACTGCCTTTCACATGAGGAGAATTGCCCATTTTGTTTGATCGCAATTCTATCGCTCGCCGCGCGCACTCGACGCTTCGACTTTGAGCCTCGTCCGTTCATCTTCGAAAACTCAGAGACGCAACACGAGACGACTCCTCTTCGCACGCTTTCGAAATACACTCTGGGGAACCTGGATTCTAACCGTCTCAGTTAGGCATCATGCAGATTTTCGTCAAGACCCTCACGGGGAAGACGATCACCCTTGAGGTGGAGTCTTCCGACACCATCGACAACGTCAAGTCCAAGATCCAGGACAAGGAGGGCATTCCCCCGGACCAGCAGCGACTTATCTTTGCTGGTAAGCAGCTCGAGGATGGCCGCACCCTGAGCGACTACAACATCCAGAAGGAGTCTACTCTCCACCTGGTCCTCCGCCTCCGTGGTGGTATGGCCAAGAAGCGCAAGAAGAAGGTCTACACCACCCCCAAGAAGATCAAGCACAAGCGCAAGAAGACCAAGCTGGCCGTCCTCAAGTACTACAAGGTCGACTCTGACGGCAAGATTGAGCGACTTCGACGCGAGTGCCCCAGCGACACTGTAAGCATCACCATTTCCCCTTGTCTCGATGAACAAAAAGACTAACTCGTATTCTAGTGCGGCGCCGGTGTCTTCATGGCTGCCATGCAGGACCGCCAGTACTGCGGTCGCTGCCACCTGACCTACGTCTTCGACAAGCAATAAATGCATGACCAAGGGAACTGATTGGGATTGATGACGGAACGGATTGGGTGCCAAAAATGGGCGTTGAAAGGCTGTAGCATAAAGCACATCCGGTTTCTGAAATAATGCATGCTTGATTGAGACGACAAACTTGATACCACACAATTTTGGCCCTGTGAACTGTGATTTGCTGTGAATATTGGTGCGTCGTGATTATTTGCCACTGGAACCACCAGAACGGTAGCAATTCCACGACTGCGCGCACCCTACCAAACAGCCGTTCACTTGCAACGTTGTGAAATTGCCAAGACTTTACTCCTCGTCCATCCATCCCATCTGATCTTATCGCTATCACTTGAATTTCGCAGCCTCGCATGAATTTCTTGGTGCCCACTCGTGAAATTTTCATCTCGCCAGAGCCTTGCTTGCCCTGGTGGGGCGCTTTCAACACCAGGCACAATCCACTGCGATGGACGTTGGAGGAGTGGAGAGCAGTCTAGAGGGTGCATAGACAGACATGCTCCAGTTCGTTGATATTTGGTCATTTATTGGCTTTGAGGTTGCACTATACTGTCTATAGACGTGTCCCGATTGATCAAAATTGTATCCATAATACACAACAAGGCACCACCATCGTGTCCAGTAAAAGTCACAGCCAGTTGTGGAACAGTTTTCAGTGAATTGCGTGTTTTTGTAAACAAAGGGTATGAGTTTTCCCTCGTAGTGAAAAACAGTTTTACATCAAGCCAAATGCCCTCAAACGCCCAAAAGCCATAAGCCGCAAGCCAGATCCTACAAAAACTCCTCAAACAATTGCGCAAGGGCTCTGGGATGCCAATCTCCCACGCGCCGCCCGTCGCTTCTCTGCTCTGTGTCTGTCGAGAGCGATTCGTGAGCCTCGTCTGGCCCTGTGCTCGAGTTGATACAGTGTAGGTGAGATGCGTGCTTGGCGGAAGATCTTGGCTGAGATCCCATGTCCGACTTCCCTCGCGCAATGTCTATCATGACTGAAGATGCATCTCCCGTTATCTCCGTTCCTTAAACGTCCAGCTATCCTGAAACATGCTCATGCTTGGTAGATGCAATAGCATGTCCAGGCGCTGTTAAGCAATTGGAAGAGCTCTACTCGTCATCCGCGACCTCGGACTTTCTCTTCTTCTTCTTCTTTTTCTTCTCACCGTCGTCCTTGGGGGCCTCCTCCTCCTCCTCATCTAGCTTGCGCTTCTTCTCCTTCTTCTCTTTCTTTTCCTTCTTGTCTTTCTTCTCCTTCTTATCCTTCTTGGACTTCTTGGCAGACTCAGGCTCGGGAACGTCGGCCATCTCCTCGTCAGAGCCAGCATCGCCACCGTCATCGATGATGTCCATAACAGACTTCTGTAGAATTGTTAGTACTGATCAGTAGTGACGGGTTAATTGAAACGTACCATGACATCGGCGTTCTTGGCGGGCTTCTTGCCAGTGGCGTAGAACTCTAGTCGGTCCTCAACCTGCTGCTTAAGAGCCTCACCGAAACGGGTTGAGGGCTCCTCAGAGAAGTTGTCGATACGGCTGGCCATACTGCACTTGTTGGCGAGGTATCGCGAGATGCGACCCTTGTTGCGAACACCGGCCTTGCCGATGAAGCTGCTGTGGTAGATGAGACCGTACTTGGGGGTGTTGCTCTTGGTCTTGAGAGCACGGAAGAGAGCCTTCTCGGCACCGAGAATCTGCAGAGTAGAGGCAGGGTACTTGGAAAGGTTGGTCAGAGAACCAGCGTGAGAGATGAGGCGGGCGGCAACGGGAGTGCCAATGAGGGTCTGCAGGTTGGGGGCGATGTCGGACATCTTCTTCTCGAGGTAGGCGGAAGTCGACTTTCGGTTGTCGGCCTGCTTGACGACAGCCTGAGCGAAACTGTTGACGATCTCCAGATCAGCAGCAGAGATGTCGAGACCCATGGAGACCTTGGCGGCGTCAATGATGGCCTGGGCCTTCTCACCATCCTCACTGACGAGGGCAGCAATGTCGTGGAGCTTGTCATCGTTCAAGCTCTTCTTGTCGCCAATGGCGATAACAAGCTTGCAGTAGGTGTAGTTGTCGGATTCAATCTTGATGAGCTCAGGGAAGTGCCATCCGTACCACTCGCGAACGCGCATGAAGAACTGGTTGACACCCTTGTCCTGGAAGTCGATGGTCGCGCTAGCCTGGATGATGTGGTTGTCGTTGCGGGTGACGCTGAACTTGACCTTGGCACGGGAGTAGGCGTGACCCATACCCAGACCAGCCTTCTCAACATCGCCGTACTTGAGGCCGCCGAGAAGCTTGTCGGCGTGCAGTCGGATACCGCGAATCACGTCTCCGACGATGTCAGAGGTATCGGCGGTCTCGCACTCGAGACCGGGGAATAAGCCCTTGATCGCACCAGCGAGGTTCTTCTCGGAAACACCAAGGACGACCTTGGACTTCTTGCCGCTCGTCTGGGGGAGGTTGAGTTCGAGGACAGACTTGAGGTAGTCCGAGACGATACCCTCGGTGACGAGGTTGATGTTCTCAAGAGCCTCGACGTGACCCCTAGTAAAGTCAGTTTCGCAAGTCCATTGGCGTCGCGCATCCGAGATAAAAAATACCTGAAAGGGCTGAAATTGGCCAGCTTAACCATCTTGCCGAACTTGGCGAGGTCGTTGACGGCGGCCTGAGTCTCCTTCAACTTTAACCCCACCGCATCCTGCTGGTGCACCACTTTGAAGAGGGCATAGCCCACGGGCGATTCGTAGAGGGCGTAGTCAATGTGCGACATCTTGTCGTTCCCTGCCGGTGCCGCAATTGGAGGGGATTCCGCGTCGAGTGGAAATTGGTGATGGCTCGAGACTTGAGATTTTCACACTTTTTTTCCAGGTGGAAAATTTCTGGCAGCTTGAGCTACGCGCACGGGCCATTGAGGCTGGTGTGGCTAATGAGAAGGTCACGTGGTTCCATCGCGGCATCGGCTCTGCGGACTCATGAATGCTTAATTAAGATGCAGGGAAACAACATGCAGATTGTCAAACTTTGTATTCAATTGATATTTATCTCAAGGCCGTGATGAATGTTTCATACTAATCGTTTACTCATGCTTGTTCACAAAAAGCACAGTGTCAAGTCAAACTATCGACAGTTTTCATCTGCTTCTCCTGACCCACCAAGGAACCCACTCTGGCTTAGTTGTTCGGGAACCCATTTCGCAGGTTATCGTATTTGGTCGCGGGATACTCAATGCAGTTGTCCTGTCTCATGAGCGCTCCCTGTCCTCCAAAGCCATTCACAACTGTCGTGATCAAGCTCTTTTCACCCTCCTTGTCCGCGCTGCTCTCCCACCACATGGCGCCTCCAAGCTTCCACTTCTTTACGTACTCGGCCTTGTCCCAGGCCACTCGGGGCGTGTCGTAGGTGACCATGGTGCGCGACTGGGGGTTGTAGCAGTAGCTTGCACAGCATCCCCTATCGCCATACTCTTGCGCACCCTCCAGAGGAAGCTTCTTGTAGTCGTACACTCCCTGCTCCCAGGTGCCCTGACCAACACCCTGGTAGGGGCGACCGGGACCGTCGGTGTTCTCAAAAGCTCGGCCGTAGAGAGGCATGCCGAGGACAAGCTTCTGCGGGGAGACACCGCTGCGGGCATAGAAGTCGATGGCAGCAGATGTAGAGAAGGGAGTCGATGTGGGGTTATCGTGAGATGGGTACAAGTTCGCCTGGTGGCCTGCAGTTTGATCCCAAGAACCAGCGTAGTCGTAAGCCATAAGGTTCCAGAAGTCTAGGTAACGGTCCATGCCGCGGATATCGAGCTTCTGGAAGTTTTGCGCACCAGCCGGGCAGGCCACAGTCAGCTCAAAGTGATAAGGCTGGCTCAAGGTCTGCGCGTAGGCATCCATCTCGCGTCGAACAGCACCCAGCAGCTCTACATAGTCACTGGCCTCGTTGGCATTCTGAGGGTACTCCCAATCAATGTCGATACCGTCAAAGCCGAAGTTCTTGATCAGATCAACGCAGCTCTTGGCAAAGGTGTCGCGGCCTTGGGGAGTGCTCGCGGGAGCCTTGAAATTGCTGCTGTAGGTCCATCCTCCGACACTGAGCAGAACCTTGAGGTTTCGGTTGCGCCTCTTGAGGAGGTTGAGCTGCTTCATACATCCGTAAAGGTTGGTGCCGACATCGTTCCAGGAGTCACCGTCCCAGTGAATGTCGGTGTCGGCCCAGGAGTCGGTGAGATGGCTGGAGAGGGTGTGAGCTGAGTTTCAGTGAGGAATAGGTAGGCTGGACTTACACTTCGCCGCTATCACTACGGACGTTGGCAAATGAGTAGAGGATATGTGTGAGGTTCTCTACAGGGAGATCCTGGGGACGATGCTTTCGGGCATAAATGGCCCTGTTTCGCGTTAGCTGATGAGCTGGGAGCTCCAATACAGGGTAGATCCATACCAATTGACAAAGTACGCGACGGTACGGAAACCTTCAGGACCACCACCCATTGTGACTGAAGTAAAGGTATTCGGAATAGAGATGTTGGATAATAAAACTGCGGTTAATGCAGCAGAGACGGCGCTTATAAGAAAGAGGCCGGACCAGGTACAATTGCCAAGTCGTGACCTTGATTGTCTCTGCGTTAGATCCGTGATGATGGAGGGGCACTTGGAGGGGCTGCAGGTGGGGAATCACTTCAGCTTCAAAGAACCAAGAGTGAATGAATATGTAACAAAGTAGATAAAGGTATTGAAGTCTAGCAAACAGCCCGTCAGATATAAGAAACGTGGAGGCATCCAAGCCTCTTACTCAGCGACCAACTTCAGCTTTCATCCATGTTTTGCGTCGTCATCTGCGGCGTTGAGTTGGGTCTGAGCGGCCAAGCGTGGCGGTGCAAAGACCAAACGTGGCAATGCTACTGTCGCACTACTTAGGACAAGGCATTGGCAGCTTGGCTGCCAAGAGGGTCTCAAAATACTCGAGACAATAGGTTGAGTTATCGTAAGTGTTCTTGATAGATGTTCATATGGCAAAATGCGAGTTTTCTAGCGACCCTGTTGACTTTGTTTTGGGTAGTACGCTTCTGTCTTAGCCCACTCAGAACACAAACAGAAAATCTTCATTCTCCAAGTCCGTGATATCTCCAAAACCCTTGTCACCTTCTTTCTGATCGGTCCTGTCTCTTTCCAAGTCTTCCGACTGAGAAACTCTATCATCCCCGTCAGTCGTCGCCTCCCGAAGTCTCCCTCCACGCAATGTTCTCTCCATGCTTTCTATCCTCTCCACTTCCTCTGCAGTTTCGAGGCTTCGGTCGACAAGGACGGCGTTCTTACCTAGCGCAACTCTACGCTGGCTGTGAAGTCGGTTTAGTCGAGTGAGATGTAAAGAGGTGCCCATGACGATAACAATGACGAGCATGTAAAGCGCGAGATTAGCGCGAAGACCGCGGGTGTACTCTGGCTCTTCGTCGGGAGAGTAAAGTAGAGGGCCGACGATGTTACCAGCGGAGCCACTGATGAAGATGAGTGCTGATGTGGATTTGCGCTTCGTGTCACCGGCTGTGTTTTGCGATGACCACGAGTAGATCAACGGCGCTGAAGTCTGGTTAGATTAAATCCCGGAAAACTGACTGCATGAATACTCACTGATACCAGTAAATGTACACAGGCAGAAATAACCGGCCAGCAAGACCCCCTTGTTTTCAGGGTTATGCGCAAAGTGTAGGAGTATGGCACATCCAATGATAGGAGGAATACACAGCATGACAATGATAGGTCCTTTGAGCTTCCACCTCATGGATAGGTAAGCGCTCCCGGAGACGGCGATGATGTGTGAGATCCCGACAGGTACGTTGAATAAGATGGTTTCGAAAGGGTCTGACACAAAAGATTTGATGATAAGGGGACCAAAGGTTGAGATGCCATTGGATGGGATAGATATGCAAAATATCATGCTAACCCAGCACCAAGTCTTGAGATCTGTCAACGCTTCAATGACATGAGAAGTCCTCCACTCTCGTGACATGACGCCCATCTGGTTGTTGCGAAGGCGTTCAATTGCAATGACCTTGTCTTCATCGCTCAGGAATTTGGCTTCGGTAGGTGAATCGGGCATCCAGAAGAACATGACAAAGGACACTCCTACAGTGATGGCGCCGAAGAAGAGGAAGATGATCTGCTGGTGTTAGTCAAGAATCACCAAACTATCTGAAGGTACATACCTGATAGGGTTTCATGTCAGAGTCGATGCTTGCAAGCCCGTACGTAACAAGACTTCCAAGCTGTAAGTGAGTGAGTATTAGCTTCTCGACAACTAAAAAAGACGGTATACGCACCACCCATGTCAACCCATTCATACAATACCACGATCCAATTCTCAACGTCTGCTCTCTTTGAAAGGTTAGACACAACTCATCTTATCAGACACCAACCATACCTTCTCCTCCACCACATTTGCGTAATAGCAATAAAACTCGGCCCAATACTAGCTTCAAAAGCACCCAAAAAGAACCGCGCAACCATCAACGTTCGAAAATCGCTCGCCCATGTCATGAGAACCAGTGTAACTCCCCATCCCAGCACCATTGCGCTTGTCAGCTTGCCAATGGGTAACTTGACTAGAGCCAGCGCGAGCGGCGGCTGCATAATCAGCTGGGCGAGAAACACGATGCTGCCGAGCCATGAGTACTGATCGCCCTCGAGGTTTGTGTCATCGATGAGTCCAAAGATGGAAGCATAGGATAATGTCGCTTTGTCAAGAGCTTGAAGGAAGTACACAGAGAGCATCAGAGGAAGAAGCGCAAGGTCGATCCGACGGAGAATTCGGGCGTCGTCAGCTGGTGAGATGGAGATGTGTTCGTCGGGAGAGCGACCCATCTTGATGAGGAGCATCGCAGCGGCATCGCGATAATTCTCAGGTCCAGCACTCTGACTACTCGAGGCGCCTTCGGCGGTGTTTCCTGTCTCATCGCCAGTATCATTGTGAGGAAGAGACTGATACTGTCCACGGCCCGACATGGCAGCAGCCGAACGTTTGAATAAGCTTTGCAACATGGTCAACTGGTCGTCGTCCCAAAGGACCGATGCTCCAAGCCCCGATGGGCGAGACTTTTCTTTCAAGCTTTCTCTGCTTATCTCTCAATCGTGTAAGCCGAGTTGTGAGGTTTCGTGGAACATGAGGTTGAGAAATGACGTCGGTGTGCAGCAGTTCAGGGCCTTTATCAGCGGACGTCAGCTGCTAAACCCCTGCAAGTTGGGGCCTATGGCGTGCTCACCTCTGTAATTCCGATGGTCGGGTGGTCGACACACGTGGATTTCGAGTGACCAATCCCAAGAACTCCAATGGTTATCAACACCAAACATCTAAATCGCCAGTCTCTAGCACCACGGAAGAGATGGGTTAGCAAGGACTTAGTGCAAGAGAAGCTAGTCCGGTTGAGATATCACCTTGTGATCTAAGGTCACTCAACCTGGAGCTCGGCATTGATCGAAGCGATGCTATTCTTACTACGGTATGTATATACATGTCTACGATCTAGTGTAGTCAGTTTCGATGGCTGTCACCGTATAGACTCAGGACATCCGATACGCCTCGTGGATCTATTTTCCGTGATTTAAGATTAACAATTGGCCTGTTACAAATAAGGATGCGATGTATACGCTAAAGATAAGCCCTTAGTAAATAACCATAGCTTAAAAGATCCACAGGGCGTATCGAATTTTGTGAGTCTATACGGTATTTTATCTTATACTTGCGTAAATCAATGCACCCGTTCAGTACCTGATTCCATTCCAATTCTGTAAGAGTTGAAGCACTGGGGTGTGTTCTCTAACCAAGTAGTGTTCGGGATCTTGACGACTCCCGAGCGGCGAACGTAAAAACCCACCGAGACCTGAGGTATTAGGAGGGTACCTTATCTGTGCAAATACACTCTTCAACATCGAAAAAGTTACAACGATGGAATGGCTGTGAAAAGGAAGTATATTAAATACAATGAGGATCTCCATATAGCCCAAAGAGCCACACCGGTAAATGAACCTCGAAGTGAAATTTACCTCGTCGCTCATAGACGTTCAGCTCGCAATGATTTCCATACTCGGAATTTTTAAACAACTCCTACAGATTTATTAATCAACTCCACAGAAGGCCATCTGGTGCCTAGTGTGATTCTTCGACTCTTGCTGACTGATGGAATCTGCCTTGCTCGGCTACCCTCCCTTGCTGTTTCACTTAAGCGCCCAGGACAGGGACCCCGCGAATCGAAGAAATCTCCTGATATCACCAACTTGATTCGACAATTGTTCAACCCCCACAGCCGTTCTGGCGGCTAGACATGCCACGCACCTTGCAGTAAACCCACACTCGCCGCTACCGTACATGAAGTTAATTATAAGTTGCAGGTTTCAGAGGAATAACCATGTCTTGAACCAACAGCCAAGAGGCGCCGATGGGTGCCTGCAGGAAGAAGAGAGGGGAGGTTGAATCTCTCTTCAATGCTGATCTCCCGCTTCTCTTCGTCGCTTGTTTCTAGTTCTATCTTGACTACGTACCATAATTCGATCCTTCCATTCTATGCTGTGCATAGGTTGATGATTCCTGCTTGTCATCATGGCTAAGAAGGGCGGCTTCATTGGCTTCTTTTCCTCTGATTACAATACCTTTATTTCACTCATCGTCACAACACCCCTCTGCACAGCGTTACTATGTCTATCCCTCGACGAGACTCTTTTCTCCGGGTCGTTCCTCAAGTTCGTCGAGGGGAACCGTCCTACGATTCAATTCGCCGTGCAGATCATCGCCAACATCATGTCTGTTCTTCAGGTTATTACCATATGCAGAGTTATCAACCTTGGTGTCCGAAGACATCTCAAGACACACAGCATGAGCCTTGATCAAATGCGCATGTGGAAGGATGCCATGATACCGCGAATCAACTGGGATTTACCCATTGGTTACATTGCGGTCCTGGCTCTTCTTGTTTCTATTTCCATGGTTCTGAGCGCTATTTGGGCTGCCGCAATGACGCCCGTTGAGTCGTGGGAGGACATCCAAGGCAGCGTCCAGATCCCAAGCTGGGATAACACAAGTTATATCAGAGAATACGCTTCAGAAGTTGGAGGAGTGGGCCCTACGAAGCATACTGCTCTGGGCAAGTTTACCTACTCCGTGGGCATCCAAATGCTAGGCAGTCTCCTCGCCGGAGCATCCTCTGCATCACCCATCCACAACTCGACGCGCAGTCACGAGAAGCTCGATAGAACTGGCTACAACTACGTCGGACGATCATACGGTGTTGGCTCCTCTCCAGGTCTTGGCAAAGTTGATTTCCAAGATGGACGCGACCTGCTTGGATGGAAATACCAAGAAGTGGGATACCACGCTACAGTCAAGTGCACCTACAATGCATCAGCCGACTTTAAACTCTCCCACGAGAGTGGCATTAGCTATGCTGCGCGAGGAGAACTTCCAGATAGCGACGACGGTTATGAATATTCCAGCTACATTGGTTTTGGAGAAGGGAACGCCATCGTCGCCATTGGAGTTGCGCACTTCAAAGACCACAAGGTCAAGGTTGCGCCTGAGAGGAAGTACATTGGCTTCGCGGCTGGGAAGTTCTACAAGTTCTTGAACAAGGCACAATGCGAAGTGGATTTTGAGCCGACGCGGTTTAATGTTACAGTCAACAGTCGGGGCAAAAACATTACCGTCATGCCGACAAACGATACCGACGTCCCCGACATCGACCCAACTCGTTGGCTAAAGGGAGTTCTGCTCCGGCAGTTCGAGTTGATTGCCAACGATGAGACGAATCTGTATGTCTCGACAGTCGGTACGGCTTTCAACACGTCCATCACGGACCATCGTCTCCGTCTTGAGATGAACAACACCATGGGCGATAAAACAGATAAGAACGTCACTCTTGAGGGCATTGAAAACTCCGTCACTGCTATGGTAGACGACATGCTAGTCGCCTATGCCTCAGCGCAGTTTATGGTCAAAGGCTTTCAGGACGATGTCAAGGGCTCCGTCCGTGTCACAGCCATCGCCATTGGAGAAAAGAGGTTCGCCATCGCCGCCTTCGCTCTTAACATGGTTGTTGTCGCCCTGTTCATCCTCGAAGCCTTCCGAACAAGAGGTTGGAAAGGATTGACGGAGTTTGACCCGTCGGATATCCGCCACGTCATGATTGCTGCGTCTGAAGGTGGCGGAGCGCTTGCCCATGTGGGCTTCTCCAACAGCGACAAGTTGGGTAAGATTCAAGTGAGGGTGGGTGAGACGGGCTCTGGGAGATATACCCTTGCAGTGGATGGTGAGGTGTCTCCTACGGTAAAATACGAGAGTATGAGGGCGGGCAGCGATTCATATAGAGAGCGGAATAAGGGGTACATGTCAGAGAGCATTGCTAGCACCAGGTCGCAGGAGAGGTAGTTATGAACCGTTATGACGAATTTGTTAATTATTAATAGCATTGCGTTGACGTTCATCCGTCTCTATAGATAGTACAAGTTTTCCCATTATCTTACAATTATTCAGCTTTCAAGCCATCACGTCGCTCCATTCTCTTCCAATGTATCCATTTCTGATGACTCGACTTGCCAACCGACTCGCAAACTCGCTGTACTCTGGTTAGCAACTTTGATCCAAATTCATCACTTTGAGCTCTTACCTCTCGGTTATCCGCAAAGTCCGTGTAAAAGCCATTCCAGATATCCCGCTCAGGACAGCTCATCGTCTCATTACCACCGGTGCACTCTGGCTGATTCTGCTGTCGAAGTTCGGGAGCGTAAACCCAGGGCTTTGGGACGGGCCAGTCGGAAAAGTGCACAAATTTGGCCTCGCTAAGCGCAGCGGTAGCATCCCACTCTTCACGATCGCTGCCGAGGTATGCCTTGTGATCCTTGTTTCGGAACTCTGCAGTGAGGATATCGTATTTGCGATGCGGAATAATTAGAGCGCTATCAAGGTACAAGCTGTTGACAATCTCCATGTCGTAGTCGTTGGGTCCAATATTGTTCATCTTTTGTTCAATACGCTCGAATTCAACTTTGTCGGGCTGGATCACCATGATCTGTGAGGAGAGGATCTTCTTGGGTGGGTTCTCGGCGTAAAGCCAGTAAGCACGGGGCATGGCGACTGGACTGGGAGGGAGTTGAAAGAGCTCGTCCATGGGTTGAAGAACCATGCTGTCGGAGTCGAGGGAGAGAACACGGTCGTATTGGGTCTGGTTAAAGGCGAGGAGCTTGGTGAACGAATCGGCCCAGGTATCTAACAAGGTCAGAAATTGAAGTATACGGTAAGTAATGAGTATAAGTCTTGTTACCATCTTGACCGTCACGATGTTGGATCTCAATTGGCTGCAGAGTGACATTGTACTCATCGCGAGCTCTAATGAGAAGTTGTCCACCGTGGGAACTTGATCGTTCGGCGTCTGGTGAAAGCATCTCCCTCGGGTACATCATGAGTCGGTCAGCTTTGCTACCCAGGCGGTGCAATGCCTCAAAAATCATGACTGAGTTGCACAGATAGTCCTCGTTGGTGACATATTGAATGTAGGCGAACCTAGACCAGTCGACGTCGTCGGCAGCGTTAGACTCATTGCTGTGATCCTCATGATGCTCTTCAATGCCATCGCCCTCCTCATATTCCTCGTCAAGAAGTTCTTCTTCCAGATCGCCGTCATCCTCCACCATGTCATCACCCTCCATCATATCATCATCCAGCTCCATCATGGTGTCGATAGGGTCCTCATCATCTTCAAAATTGAAAATCCAACCATCGTCAGCCACATCGCTTCCGTTATCGGGTGTCATTTGAGGACTAGCCACGATGGTAGTTTCCAACGTCGCGGTAGGTGCGTCGGCACTTTTAGTGGTGATAACATCGTGCTTCTTCCACCCTTCCGGTACAGGAACGTCCGGGTACTCGCGCGTCGAAAAGTTGTACACGAAATAGAAAATGGACGCGATGAAGACAACAAGCGGCACCAGCTTAATCAGCCGGGCCATGACAAACGACGGAGCCTTCGAAGCCACGCTCATGATGAATATGCCTGCGAGATTAGGAAGAGAATGGAGGCAAGGCTAACCAGCGGCCGAAAAGGAGAAAGGAACGAGGTCAAGACATTGTACAAATGGCAGGTAAAAGACTAAACTTTGAGGCAAGCAAGGGAGAGAATGAAAAGTAATAAGGGATTGATGAGGTTGCACAGAGTAAGTTAAGTGCCGTCCAACACAGCCCTTTGGATGGCTGACGTGAAACCATGTCTTACAGCTAGTAATAGCAGCTAATCACACTCTAGCGGGCTAACGCATGGCATTCAATGGAAAGTGAGATTCCTCTAAGGATCCTTAATGGGGTCTGGAATTTGACACCATACCAGACACTTACATATCTGGATGGTAAAAAGAAACTAAAAAAGGGGTATCCGCACACCAGGGATAGCTCTAGCGCAGGACCTCATTCCAAAGGATGGACCCTACTTTCAGCCATTGACTCAGCTGAAAGGGACATGTCACTCTCCCTCAAAAGACCAGTCTCGGTTGAATCGGATGTGATGGAAAAGAATGCAAAAGTCGAAACCTCAGGGTTTCTTCGTCTGCCATGGGTAATTAGTAATAAGGCTGAAGTCCGTGAGCACCTTGTTACCGATCGTTAATGAAGTGAAGTGGGGTGTAAGCACGCAATAAAACGATATGGATCAAAGGAACGTGATGGAAGAAATGAAGTTCAGTATTAGTCCAGCTGCTCTTCTTCTCATGGGAAATAGGCTTTTACGAGCATTCGTTATAGGCAATCAACTATGCAATGTTGCAGCGCTGACTTGGTAGTTTAAAGCGCTCTAGGGTTGAGTGTTCTTTTGGAAGGCTTGGTAAAAGTCCGATACCGTGCCGCACACTGACAGCGGGAATGGCGATAAGAAGATTATTTAGTTAGCCAGGGGCTAAAAGATGCCGCACTCGAGGTGCCATGACCCGGCAGATGAAGCTATGGAGGATGCCAAGGGTACTTAATAACTTGAGAGACTCTGTTTGTTGAGACCAGGACTTGTCACTCCTTTGCACTTGAGGTTTTGGACTTTTGGATGGGGCTTCGCTGAAGTGAGCCCACGGGGAAGGATTAAAATTGCAGTGAAAAGCAACATGACTGACATGCATCATGCATCCCGAACTGGAGAAAGTGCTGTGTGAGGCGAAGGAGTAAGTAATAAATAGTATTTATATAATGCCGAAAGAAGCTGGGACGAAGAACATCTCTGAGTTATATCTTTACTCATGTAGACTACTCTTCTCATAAATGCTATTCGTGATGCGCAGGCTTTATTGTGCTATTACTCTCCTGTGCGATACGAGAAAAGCTTGGTGTATTAGTAAGGATGGAGCCTGTGTTGAGGGAACCAATTCTTTGTATCGCATCGAGCTACAGATGAGTTGGAAAGGTCTACGAGTTTAGATGGTTGGATATGATGACTTTCCCAGGAAACAGAGCAGACAAAGCGTTTGGTACTGAGCCTACAGCCACTCATTAAGATATCTGGGACTATTCTGATTGAATGATCATGTATACAACAAAGTCTATCATACGACTGTAATAAACTTTCCTATCTAGTTCTCAGTTACGCCCCAACAACAAGAAGTTTATGCGACATTCAATGAAAACACCAAGATATCAAGGGATGAGATGCGGAGGGCCTCCGACGTCCTACCGCCTCTGCACTGCAATTTTAACCCACCCCAAAGGCTTCTGATAATCTTCTTGGTAGTTCACGCACGCAGGTCCGACATCTGCTAATCAGCAAGTAATTTCTTGCCTACTAAAGTGACTATAGGCCTAAAATTGCTATGAAGCCTCTAAGCCTGATTCTTCGTCCCCTCTCTGTCTTCACCAGTTTTTTTCGTAGCAGCCTTTATTCAGCCGCACCAAGCCGCAAGCTCACAGAGCCTTCTTCTGCTTCTCAGCAGCCTGAACCTTTGCAAACGCACCCGCCGTCGCCTTAACGCTCTGCACCAACAGAAACCCAGGAATAACAATCCAGAAACCGTTGCACAGAAGATAGTACATATAGTAGTAGAAACGCTCCGGGCGGCAGTACACGATCTCGTGGATGATCTCTTCAAAAGTGCAAATACCCAAGTAGAGCACGTCGCCGTAGATCTGACCAAGGCTGATGATAATCTGAAGCGGGTGACGCATAGGATGCTCCTTGACGATGCACCACGCGCAAGCAAATGACATGGGGCCCCAGACGAAGGCCGTGACGGCTTCCATGCATACCATGAATGCGTTTTGAGTCAGATAGCGCGAGTCCGAGAGGGAGTACTCCTTCCATAGCTGGGCGAAGAGATCGAGTTTGCTGGATATGTTGACAAAGTTGACGACGTAGTAGCCTAGCTAAAGTCAGTAACACGATTTAGACTAATCCAGTATATAACTTACCCTCGAAGAACAAGTGGATGCATCCGCAAAGCGCAAACCACATGGTTGCCAGCACTGCCCCCCTCGATAGCGTCGGGCGTGCGATCTGAATGAGCAAGAGTGTCGCTGCGAAGATGGCAGCAGTGCCAATTGAGAAGGTGACTACGACATCGCGACCGTTCATCGTATTGGGGGCATATCCTGGGAGAGCAGCGTTCAAAGGGAAGAAAGGATGAAGGGGAGCTTTCCCAGTTGCGTTGACGGCATTGACGAGAGTGTCCATTGTGGCCATTGTGTCTGTTGTTTGCGAGCTGTGTTGTTGTGAAGTTGAAGTTGAAGAGTTGTTGGATGGAAGCTTCAATTGGCAGCGGCAGCTCGAGTTAAGTAGTCCAATTCTCAGCGAAGGCGAGCACTCAATCTCTGAGAACTCAACCCAGCCTTACTCCTTCCATGAATAAAGCTGACATTTGTTACTAACAACTCCATAGTATTTCCTCCAAACTGCAAGCGAAATGCTTGGCATCGTCGGAAAGTTGAGATCCGGGGTCGTACCATAGCACTCCCCGCAGAAGCACCATTACAAGTCGAGCATTCCCATTGGAGGACCAGAGACAACACCAGGGGAAACCTATATAAACCGGTGGACCCTTCAGTGAATTCGGGGTTCTCGGGATCCGTGGCGGTATAAAATAATGGCGGATGTCGCCTGTGGTTGGTGATGTTTCGTTGGCGTTGCGAATACGAACGCGATGAGGCTTATGCGATGGTGATCGCTCCGTCAGATTAACATCTCAAACACCACCGAATACGAAAAATACTCCATCAAGCTCGGAATTTTAAGGTCTTTGAATTAGTAAAAGGCTGACTTATGCATATGTCACCGACTCTGTCCGCACTTCGCCAAAACTCCCCAGTTCATCACCCGAACTCATTATAAGCGACAAGTCAACACGTTTGTTCTCTGCTTCAACCATCACCAACGTTTCGCGCACTCTACTCCCCTCAGGAACTCTTTCTATTCCAGCCCAGCTTGTCCTTGCTGGCAGTTGCTGTCCTTCTTCGGTTGACCAGGCTTCCCAGGGAACATCCTCCATTGAGATGGGTGACGGAGACTCTTCTCTCGCGAGATCACTCTGGAAGAATACCTGGCCCTCAATCTCCATAATTCGTTGACCGACAGCTGCTGCGCCATCGCTGAACCACATACCCTCTTGTCTCTTGAGCTTGTAAAGGAATCCAATGCCTCGGCGCCGTAGCCATGGATGTCGACACCGTTGAACGACCATGAAGGCTGGGACAATGAGGCCTGGCTCTAATGATAAAGGCGAGTGTACGTTCTCGTTCGGCGAATTGGACCATAATGTTTCCGCGAGTGTAAGGATCCGTTCGTAGTATCCAAGTAGCTTGTCCCATCGCGACTCTGGCCCGAATCCTCCCGCTATTATACACAAACGTAATAGTGTATGGTAGAGCCTGATAGATATCGCTCCTATCTCATCGTGCGGATTCGGGTGGCTCTGCTCAAACTGCCCCATCTTATACTCCCAGGAAATAAGATCCTGCATAAGAAGCTCCAGCAGCTCCTGATCTTTGGCACCGGCATCCTCGTCTCCGACAGCTGCTGTCTCGCCCATCATCATGAGTCTCCTCATGAGTCCAAATAATGCGGTTCCAGCTTGTGCGTAGCTCTCCAATTTCGTCACCCGCCGCATATCTTGATCAATCCGCACTACCTTTGGAGCGTCTCTGTAAGGATATGGAGCGCTCGAGTCGGAGAATGTCATGGCTTGTAAGTCCAGACGAGTCAAGATGTCGGCGGCACTCGTAGTGGCTACATCATGGCCTGCCTGACTCAAGAGTCGATGGCCAGCCATGATGTGGACTTGGCTCTCGGACCAGCGACCCATCATGTTGGTAATCGACACAAGCGCGAGACTCAGCGAGAGCAGTCGTGTCGGATCCTTCACATCTCGAGCATAAGCTATCGCACGTCCATAGCTCTCATTCGCCTGAGACCAGAGTCCTTCACTGCCGTGATACCCATGACCCTGCCAGTACTTCTCATGGCGCTGATGCAACGCCCCCAGCGCAAGCGTAGCATGCCATACTGCCGGTTCACTATGAGCCAGTTGGAGCAGCTCCCTCGTCCAAAACTGCGACGGAATAAATGAAGCTGTCGACGGCGCCGTCAAGTTGCGAAACACGTCAAAGAGCGACAAGTTTGGCGGCGTCCCTGACCGACTCCTAGATCGCGGATACTGAGAAAGAGCCTGGGAGATTGGACCAACCACCGAGATCTGCCGAGCAGCTTCGGCGAGTTGACGACGCGTTAGGGTTGAGTCCTCGGGGAGATATCCATCGCATTGGCGTTTGGAGTTTAGACAGCGTTGACATGAGGGCTTTGCCGAGTCGCATTTGACACGACGTATGCTGATCGAGATTAGTCACAAGATAATTAAGACCGAGAGCCAAGACTTACCGACAGGTGATACAACCGGTACCTGCTTTTCTTGGCATTGGATCTTGCGTTCTCTGGTTAAGCTCAATTTGATCGCTCGGATTGTTAAATCATGTAATGAAACAATGTCGTTGGGGCTGACGCTATTCCGTTGCCTGTAATTATCACCATCAGCACAGCCACCCCTTGGCCATACTGTGGATTAACATGAAGAATTACGCGATGCTACCCCAGCTCATCGCGTTTCGACTATTCACCACGATTGCCACTCCGTCAATCAAGAATCCTTCATTTAAAGCATCGACATCATTTATAGAGTCGATAAGAGATCGCCGCAAGTTAGCTTGGCTCAGCCCTACCCGCGACAGGGATCGACGGCCCAGTTTCAGAGGATGTAGGCTCTTGATATGAACTTACAAAAACAATCTCCAGTTTGAGTTTTTGTTTCTTTTCTCATGTTCCTTCAATCGGATGCAGCAGCAGCAGCAGATGGGTAGGTACCTTCTCTTCGACGCCTTGTTTTAGCCACCGTTGAGGGCGTCTTCAAGGACACAACAGAAATGTCTTCCGTCAATTCAGTCTCAAATATTGACACCAAGCAGTACGGGTATACACGAGAGATATTATATATCATTAATCATCAATGGGTATCAAGGTCTATAGTTCATTCTCTTTCTCCTTCCTCTTTGCTCGCAAAACCGCCGCATGCTGTTTCGTATGGAATTTCACATCGTCCGGATACAGTGGATTCCAGACGGTATTGCAGACCTTGCACTCAGAAAACGCTGCCTGAGAGGAGAGATTGAGCGTCGTCTGCACTGTAGATGATTTCGGTTTTGCCTTCTTGGTTGGCTTCGTATCGCTCGTACTCGATTCCCGATTCAAAGAGCTTTCGCGCAGCGCTGGTCTTGCGAGCTTTGTGCCGCTTTCCTCCTCTGCTTTTGTCTCCCCCTCGCCTTTATTATCGTCCTCGGCGTCTTCGCTGTCTAATAACGGTATTGAGTTGCCGCGGAAACGTAGTAATCGGGGTTTCTTCCGAGTTTCTATCCTTGGTGGTTGGGGGGGTGAAGACGGTGGTGTCGCTTCGGGTTGTGGTTCGTCGCTCTTGGGACTGGATGCTACTGTCGATGATGGAGGAATAGGTTTGAAGAAGCTCAAGATTGAGCCCTTCTTGATGGGATTGGCGATAGGTTTGCTTGTTGCCGTGGCGGGCACGGGAGTGTCTTTGCTCTCCTCTGTAACGATCTTCGGCAGAGATGTCGACTCAGTTTCGGTATTTCTGGATTCTGACATCCCTGATGTTGTCGCTTCTGTCGATATGCGTCGCTTCTTTATACTTGGAGAATCCTCTCGAAGAAGGCTGCGTTTGCCGTATGTTCGTAGTGGTTTGGCGCGTGATCGCGACTGAGATGGCACTGGGCTTTCGGACCTACAATAGTCAGATTCATCCGGTCGATACAATAGAGGAATTGAGTAACATACATTTCGGAGCCGTTTTGCGTATTAATCGACTGTCATGCTTGACCCAAACAAGGAACCGAAGTTGTTGTCGCGTGAGGTAGTGTACGTAGCGCGGTCGCACAGCAACTGGGTAGCTGTGGTGTATGAAGGTCCGGAAATAATTATATATAATTGATCAAAGAGAGAGAAAAAGAACGAGGAAAAGATCGTCATAGAGTGTCCCTGGCTTTTGGCTTCGGGCATTGTTCAAGGAGAGAAAGTCAATAGTACTCTATTAAGTGCCGCCCCGCTTGAAAGACGCGTCGAGACGCGTCTTGCGCGCAGTCACATGCGATCCTACCTTGGATTGAGCCATGATATCACCACCACTTTTCGATCTAATGCCTGCAAGGCGATTGATGAATACAGACTCATTTTGGATCAATTGATTACTCGAAACTTAGCTATAGTTTTATGTGTGATTAGTTGTCGATATTCACATTGAAAGCGACAGACTGTGGCTCCGTAGAATGTATAGAAATCATTCGCTTTGGTATCTTCCATATCCTATGTCTCGACCTTTTGTTCTGTCCTTCGCTTCCTAACCGTATCACTCTTTATGTCATCCTTCTCTTCGATTAATACCGTCTTGTCGCCCTCTTCGCTATCTTTACCCACCACCCAACTCTCAACCACCTCCCTCACCTCCTTAACCTTCCCATGCTTCTTCCTCCCCTCATCCATCTTCCACATATACGCAGAATACACAACTACCTCTGCAATCGCAACAAGTATACTCCCACCTAGCGTCAGGAATAACCTCGCTGGTAAGCTCCACCACCGCGCTGTAACCCACAACGTTCCGGCGACGCCAGCAATACTGACGAGGAAGTTGATGATCAGCGTGACTTGCTTGCGTACTTCTTCCATCGCGATATCCTCGTCGCCAATATCTGCAGCTGATGTAGGTCGATTGACTTCGGCAAAGGCGGCGGCGCTGTGAGGGAAACGGTCCTTGAAGGTTTCTTGACGGGGGGAGGGGTTGATCATTCGTTCGTAGGAGCGGGCTTCTTCGTCGTGGCGGAGACGGGCCATGAGGGCTTTGTATTGGGGAGACTGCAGCACCGTTAGCATATGTAATGGGCCGCATCTTGGTGAACTTACAGGTTCAGGTTTGAGAGGCGGAGGGGGGATGTAGACGGATGCGCCGCGAAGGAGTTGTTCCAGGGTGTAGCTTGAGTTGCCTTGAGCTTTCAAGCGCTTCCACAAGTCGACTATTTGGCCATGTGATATGGGCTTTCCGAGCTGAGGATCGTCTAGGGAGGGTTCCTTCGCAGGTTGTGATGATTCTTCGGTCTTCTCGTCGTCGTGAGCTTCGACTTGTGGTGTCTCTGGCGGTTCAACAGTCGCCAACGCCTCCAGGATGGAGGGCGTCATTGTGAGTAACACCATGCTGTTCTTCCGTACCAGCAATAAAAAATGGAAGACAAGACCCAGAGGTTTACTATCAGACCAAATCACCTGTAAGCTTCAGATTGTTTTGCTTTGATGTTGACGTAGTATTGAAGGCCCAAACTTTGTCCTTACAGTAGGCATCAATTATTACAGGCCAGTTCCTCAGCTTCGGTAGCGATTCATCCGCTGACGGCCTAGCTCAACGGCCCCGTAGCATTCAACATCTGATCTAACCAATCACAGCCCCTCCATCCACGGTATCCCATCGGGTTCTCGCCGGACGGATCCGCTAACCCCCCGGCTTAGCAGACACAGAGGCTAGAGCTGGAAAAGTTTAGAGGTCGGATCAAATCGAGCACCAAGAGGGCAAAAAACCATCTCGACAAATTCCCTCGCGATTCGATATCGACTACGAGTCGATTAATTGACGACTCCTACGAAATTTACGTATCTGACGAATGCCGTTATAACAATCGAAAGATTCACCGCCTCCCTTTCCCTCCATCTTCTTATAATCGTGTGCGCAGACGCCCGCGATGATGCTCCGTCCGGGGGCCTCGGTGGTGCGCGACGCCATGGCTAGACAGTCCATGTTGACGAGGGCAAGCATGTCATCTATCTCAAGGGCGCCTGCTTGCGCTCTCTGCAGACAATTGACCGTCGGTCGAGGTCCTACGAGGATACACAGCGCCTCTTTGCATACCAGTCCCCGAAGAGATTCGGCCTGGGGTGCTGCCGTTCAGGTCGCCTCCAATGTCGTCAGCAACGTCGTCAAGAAGGCTTCCAAGGATACGATGCATATTGATCCTCTTCGGACTGTCGCCAAAGAGATGAAGTTTCTTACGGGCAACATCCGTAAGCTCCTTGGTTCTGGACACCCATCGCTCGATCGTGCTGCCAAATATTATACCCAGGCTGAGGGCAAGCATGTCAGGCCTTTGATCGTCCTCCTCATGAGCAGAGCTACATACCTGTGCCCCAAGACACCTCCTACGGCTCCTATAGCTACCTCCCGTGGCGTCGACACTGCGATATCACCAGCTCAGATCCTCGCCGATGTAAACCCTTCTAGTCAGCCTCTCTCGTCCCTTGACCAAGAAGTTCCCGACGCCAACTCAGACATCCTCCCCAGCCAGCGACGCCTTGCCGAGATCACAGAGCTGATTCACACTGCCTCGCTACTTCACGACGACGTTATCGATCATTCCGTTTCTCGACGAGGTTCGCCATCGGCCAACTTGGAATTCGGTAACAAGATGGCTGTTCTGGCAGGAGACTTTCTGCTCGGCCGTGCATCCGTTGCCTTGGCTCGTCTTCGCAACCCCGAGGTTGTCGAGCTGCTAGCTACCGTTATCGCCAACCTTGTTGAGGGAGAGTTCATGCAGCTTAAGAATACGGAACGTGACGAGCGGAATCCCAAGTGGTCTGAGGAGACAGTCACATACTACCTTCAGAAGACCTACCTCAAGACCGCCTCTCTCATCTCCAAGTCCTGCCGAGCCGCGGCTCTGTTGGGTAACACGGATGCCGTGACAGTCGATGCGGCATACTCGTACGGACGAAACCTGGGACTGGCTTTCCAGCTGGTGGACGACCTTTTGGATTATACGCAGAGCGGATCAGACCTGGGTAAGCCTGCGGGGGCAGATTTAGAGTTGGGTCTGGCGACAGCGCCGCTACTATTTGCTTGGAAGCAGATGCCGGAGCTCGGAGCTCTCGTTGGCCGCAAGTTTGCCCAGGAGGGTGACGTACAAAGGGTAAGTTGGTTGCATTTCACTCTGTCTGGACGAATCATGTTGTTTTAATTTCTGCTTGACTCTTGGTTGGGGCTGTTGGAGACGATCCATGCTAACCCGGTGTGATTTGATAGGCACGTGAGTTAGTTCTCCAGAGCGACGGTATCGAGCAGACACAAGCTCTTGCGCAAGAATACGTGGATAAGGCGATCGCCTCGATTGCGGACTTTCCCGACAGCGAGGCCAAGGATGGCTTGATTGAGATGGCACACAAGTCACTCAAGCGACAGAAGTGAGGGATCTATAGAGCAAAGGGGAAAAAACTAAGGGCGGGATGATCTGAGACGATGGTTTCAGCTGCATCCGCCGTGTACAAATATCACATCACATCACATCACTATTATTTTACATGATGGAGTAGAACAAAAGCAAGGCGCCGAGAATAAGAGGAAGATGATGGGATGGGGCCAGCTGGGAGTTGAGTAGCATTGACGAGCATGGCGGTGTATGATTGCGCTTTTAGGCTTGTCTTGTCTTTTTTCCAACAACACCAAAACGAGAGGTTTAGACTAAGTAGGGAGGGGGAGAGCAAATGATGCATGTATGATTGTACCTGTACTACTTTTATTTTTACTGTACTGATACATTTGACTCTGCATATGAACTGACTATACGGAAATGGGAGTTGTAAAGGAGGGGTGGTGTGAACCGGATAGATGAGGGATTGGATATCGGGTTAGACTTTCTTGTTTCTGTATAAAAATAACAGGATGTGTTCAACTCTAGGTTTTGATCGAGTAATACCTTATTCTTTGATCGAGTAATCCTCACCAAAAGAGCTAGAGCTGAAAAGATGACCGTGGGTGGATGCACCTCCGCGGGGGGCATTGAGCTAACAACACCATGGCGATCCGATCATTGCATTACTCGATAGAATCATGTCCGAGCAGAGTCATCCGCCATGACCTCAAGAAAAAGACTAGGGAACTATGGATTGTCTGCTGACTTTGCTAATATTATGTTGCCTCACGAGACATTCCTCTATAGAGTCTCGAACACTTGACCAGATCCCTTGAACCCGCCCGAATAGCCTCAGCAAGCAGCCATGGAGTAAGGAAACTGTCCGAGCACATAAAAAACCGCCGGGTTACAATATATGCTCACTTACCCAACCCTTCCGTCACGCAGTTTTTCTCTATCATCCGGTTCGTAGAAATTTCCATCTCATTACTCGATCGTTACTCGATTCAATCACCCACTGCCGCCATCGGCCCGTCGTTCGAGTCTCTGATTGGTTAGACTGAGTTTACCGGTGACCGGCTGTGTCCGATGGACCCTGAATATTTTTTCTTTCTTTGATAACTAAAGCTAGACTAAGCTTTTTTGTAAGTGGGCCGCCGGATATGCACAAGACAAAAACGCCTTCGGGCAAGGGCGAGGCCATTCAAAGAGGAATAGGGGAGGCAAAGTGATTGGAAGAATGGTGTTTTGATCGAATAATGAATACGATTCAGTAGTCTTAGCACAGGGGGAGCATGGTTCCCCCGCGAAATACCGATGGCCGAGGGTGCAAGATAAGAAGAAAGCTGTAGCCGAATCCTGGGGGTGGCTTTCTTCTCGTTCTTCTTCTTCTAGAATAAACACTCGTTGATTCTTTATGAGAATAAACCAATTGTCTTTCTCTCTTTGATAAGATCTCATCACTTGATAAAGTCTCTTATCAGACGTCGCTCGTCTCCGTCTGACAGTCGATCTACCATAGTCCTTATCTCTCACTGCTAATTCCACCAATCCGGGTTACCCCTCCAAGAGGTAGAGATAAGGGATAAGAGTAGAGGCCGGCGGCAAAGCGCATCGAAGCGAGGTTGACGGGTAGAACTGATCTGCTTGTTAGCCAGCTTTCCCCGGATTTTGTTCTGTGGCTGCAGCTCTTCTTTAGTTTCTTTCGTCCTGCTTGAAACTTTTCTTCCTTTCCTTCCCTTTATTCCTCAACTTCGTCTCCCCAGGAACCCTCACTTCATCCACCAACACCCATCATGACAGCCGCCAGCAAGATACAATACCCTGAGGGTCCTCTCTCTGTCCTCGTTTCTTCTCGAGTTGTCGTCACTCTTCCTGATGACTCTCTCGTCATCACACCCGCTTCCATTGTCGTGAGCCCCGTCACCGGCAAGATCATCGCAGTTATTCCCGAAGTCCTCCCCTCTTCTAGTTTCCCTGCCGGCACAGATTATGTCGACCACAGCCCTAAGCTTCTCCTCCCTGGTCTCGTCGATGCTCATGTTCACTTGAACGAGCCTGGTCGTACTGAGTGGGAGGGCTTCTGGACTGGTACCCGTGCTGCTGCCAGTGGTGGTGTTACTACTGTGATTGACATGCCTCTGAACGCCATTCCTCCTACGACAACATTGAATGGCTTTGAGGAGAAGCTTCGGGCTAGTCGAGGTCAATGCTGGGTTGACGTCGGTTTTTATGGCGGTGTCATCCCTGGTAACGCCGATGAATTGAAGCCACTGGTCGAGGCTGGTGTTCGAGGATTCAAGGGTTTCTTGATCGAATCTGGTGTAAGTTGAATCTGTTTCGTGTGAGCCAAGTCGTAAGCTGACATCCATCATAGGTTGATGAGTTTCCTGCCATCTCTTCCAAGGACGTTGCCCTGGCCATGGAGACCCTCAAGGACAGCCCGACTACCCTCATGTTCCACGCCGAGATGATCCCTCCCATCACCCAATCTGTTGGCGATACAGTTCAAGCCTCAGAAGCACCTCTCGCTCCCACTGGTGAACTTACCGCATATAAGACATTCCTCGAATCTCGACCTCCCGCTTTCGAAACGTCCGCCATCGAGGAGATTCTCAGCCAAGCACATATCGCCCCCTCGCTGCACCTTCACATTGTCCATCTTTCCGCAACCCAATGCATTCCTCTCCTCAAGGCTGCTCGTCAATCTGGCATCAACATCACAGCTGAGACATGCTTCCACTACCTCGGTCTGACTGCCGAGGAGATTGAGAAGGGCGATACTCGACACAAGTGCTGCCCGCCTATCCGAGAGGGCAAAAACCGCGATGGTCTTTGGGATGAACTCGTTGCTGAGGATTCATGTATCCGGACTGTTGTATCGGATCACTCACCTTGCACACCTCAGCTAAAGCTCCTCCCTCGGCATCTTGAGAGTGAGCGACCTGGTATCCCGCACAACGACTCGGGCATCGTTATACCATCCGAAATCCAGGACCTGCAGGAGGATAAGTCCCGTGGTGATTTCTTCGCAGCCTGGGGCGGTATCTCCTCCGTCGGGCTTGGTCTCCCCATTATTCACACAGCAGCTAAGAAGCGAAGCGATTTCTCCAAGACGCCCAGCGTCACAGATATTGTGCGACTCTGCTGCCAGGCTACAGCTGCTCAGGTCGGTCTCTCACACCGCAAGGGTGCCATTAGAGTCGGTATGGATGCAGACATTTGCGTGTTCGACGATGCCGATGAGTGGACGTTTTCGCAGGGTGACATGCGATGGAAGAACCGATGCTCGCCGTGGGAAGGTCACCAGTTCACGGGTCGCGTCAAGGAGACGTGGCTGCGCGGTAACAAGGTCTTCGAGCTCGGTGCGGGAAACTCTGGTTTTGTCGTTGGCAAGCCTTTTGGCGAGTCCATCACGGAGAAACGAACGGTCTAACACTTGATGTGACATGATTAATGACGATTAGACAACATGTGGTTTTTGGGTCAAGGCGCAACGGATGGGAAGATAAACGTGTATTTTTTGTCTAATCTTGAACTTTATTATTTGATAGGTACATAAAGACAAGTAATGAGAAGAGATTGGTGAGATGATGGCGTCATTGGATGTCTCGAATGTGCATGAGATGTCTCGTGAGAAAGAATGTGCAACACGGCGAGAGATGATTTGGAGAAATTGTGGGGTTGACGATAATCTCTCGACATTGGAGATGGTTATTGGAGGTGATGGACTTGGTGTGAGGGAATAGAAGGTTGCCTTGACTCGGGTCCTACTGTAGGCTATGAGATTGAGCTTGTGGCTGACGAAGGCCGCGATAGAATGGCTCTTTAGAAGGCCTACTGAAGAAATCATTTGCTCTCATAGCTGGTGATGCTATCGTCAACTCAATTAAACGTGCATCGGATAAGCTTTACCGCAATCAGCTCATTTAATATTCGCTATACGAAATACCCTGTTTCGCGAAAAAGCATATTTCAACCTTCCGCCGCACATTACCATGTTGGGCTTCGCTTACTGTAACATCCCCGTGTCTCTCAATGCCTTGGCTCATCGTTTGGCAAGCGAGCGCATCGTTTCGCAGCCGATGTCAGTGCCAAGCAAAAGACTGCTTTGCTTTTGGAGATGCAAGCGAGTTTGTTCTAGGGATCGACGTCTTGTGATTAGCGAGGGAGTGAGTCTTTGAGTGGTGGGATTACGACTGGGATCTGATGACTTGAGTGTCACTTTTTGATAGGACCCCGAAAGTATAATTTTAAAGGTTTCGTGAGACCGACTCTTGACATATTAGGGATATATGTAATAATCTTAGTTATGTTATTACATCGTGCTGATTCTTGCTGACCGGTACACCCATCTTTGGATTAGAAGCTTCATAATAACCATCAGCATCAACGCTGTTAACAGTTAGCACAACATTCGCAAGTCTTCTCATCTGCAGTTTGCTTTGCACCTCCCTCTTTCATATCCAATCCTTGCTCGGAAGACCCCAGCTCCGAGCTCTCTCTTCCACTCCCACGTCAGCATCCTCGCACCCTCCACCAACAGATCCCACTAATCAGACATCGAAAGCTTCTCCCTTCTGGATCAATTCTTGGCCCGGCCTAGGCCTAGAACCCCCCCGCGCCTCGCTTGCGCTTGCACGGCAGATCTCCACCGTTCGGAAACCTCACCTCACTTTGGACCTCGCCTAGACACGATGGGGCGAATCAGAATCCACTCTCGGGTATTAACCATGGGCTCGTTTATTACGTCTTTACTTTTACCAGGTGAGACGTTGAATTTCCATGTGCATGGGGCAGGCCAGGCTTTACCTCAACTTGACTTATCCTAGGCGTTGGGTTCTTTAAAGATAGAACGCGCCTTTTGCTTTTGTCCTCATCTGGTCGTGTGTCCTGCGGCGTCATAGATTCATCTCGTTTTGAAGACACACACAGCCTGGTTCCTGGATAATCAGCAACAGTCCAGTAATTTCTCCATATCGGTCACAATGTCCCGGGCGTGGACAAACAGATAACACTGCTTTCAACTGTCTTTGCTTCCACATACAAAATCTGCAACTATGCCGCAAAATGACGAGAGCGATCGCTCCGATAATGTCAAAGTCGAGAAGGTGTACAACCCAGATTCCCCAGGTACCTCGATAGGGCCTGGTACACAACCGCACGACGACTCGAGGTTCTCATTATCCGGTGCAGGTAATCTCTCTCTCGACGATGTACAAGCCGTACATGTCCGACTTCACGACTTGGCTGTATCAGTCGACACAGCGCCATCATGGCTCGAACCCTCGACTTATGGAGAACTATTCTCGTCCAAACTCAGCACCGCCCCAAAAATGAAGCCGCTGTTACATTCAGTGAATGCAGATCTCCAGCCAGGGTCATTGACGGCAATCATCGGAGGTAGTGGCTCGGGAAAGACAACCCTACTCAACACGGTAGCAGAAAGAGTTCTGAGTGCCAGGCTGAGTCAACAGGGTATCGCCACCTTCAACGGTGAGGTCGGAGTTCATAGTGTTCGCCATGCCTATGTTATGCAGCAAGACATCCTTCTACCAACTCTCACCGTTAGGGAAACCCTGAAGTACTCGGCCGACTTGCGACTCCCGCCATCAACCACTGCCCAAGAACGCAAGAGAGTCGTTGAGGAAGTCATTCTTGAACTTGGTCTCAAGGAGTGCGCCAACACACGCATTGGAAACTCTCAACACCATGGATGTTCAGGTGGCGAGAAACGACGTACCAGTATTGGTGTCCAGCTACTGGCCAACCCTTCGGTCCTGTTCCTCGACGAACCGACTACAGGTCTCGACGCTACGAGTGCATACCAGCTTGTACGGACGCTCAAGACACTTGCGCAAAAGGGACGCACAATTATCACGACCATTCACCAGCCTCGCTCTGAGATTTGGGATCTCTTCGACAACCTGATTGTTCTAACAAAAGGTAGCCCTGTGTATTCAGGGGCGATCAAGGACTCTGTTCCCTGGTTCGGGGGGTTGGGCTATCAACTGCCGCCCTTTGTCAACCCTGCCGAGTTCATCATCGACATCGCAGCTGTTGACAATCGTACGCCCGAGTTAGAGGAGGAGACCATGGCCAAGGTCGAGCGGTTGAAGGGTGCCTGGACTCAGGAGAGTTTGAAACGATATCCTCCACTCGACTCCCTTGGCATCAGCCATGGCAAGAAAAAGAAGCAAGCAGACAAGCATGCAGGATTTATGCGACAGGTCACGGTTCTTACCGATCGTACCCTCAAGGTGACCTATCGTGACCCACTCGGTATGGTGGCTTCCATCACAGAGGCCATAATCATGGGTGTTGTGTGCGGCTACCTTTTCTACGATCTCGGCCGTGATCAATCTGGTATCCGATCTCGCGAGGGCGGTTTGTACACAACTACCGGTCTTCAAGGTTACCTGATACTTCAGTTTGAGATCTACCGCTTGACCGTTGACATTCCCACTTTTGACCGCGAGTCTTCGGAAAACTGCGTCGATGCCCTGCCTTTTGTTCTTTCGCGCAGATTGGCTCGAATGTTTACTGAGGATATCCCCGTTCCTCTTCTCTACTCGGTTATCTTTTACTTCATGGCTGGCCTTGATCGCGATGCTGAAAAGTTCTTCATTTTCCTCGGCATTACTCTTTTGACACAGTACATTGCAGTCACCTGTGCCTTGACTTGTGTGGTTGCTGTTAGACATTTCGCTGGAGCGAGTTTGATCGCCAATCTTACCTTTACGCTGCAGAGCATGACTTGTGGCATGTTCATCAATGTCCAGAGTCTTCCGGTATATGTCCGTTGGCTCAAATGGCTTGCTTACGCGGTATGGCTCCCTCACACCTACATCATGCTCTTAGTACTAACATTCATAGTTTTATCTCTTTGGTGCATATTGTGGAAACGAATTCGAAGGCAACTTTTACGACTGTCCGTACCCAGGCGGAGAATCTGACCCACGATGCAAGCAGTATACGGGAGAATATATCATGGCATCGCTTGGCTTTCCCAAGAGCTGGGTCGCTCGCCCTATCCTCGCTTCACTGGCTTTTGTCGTATTCTTTGTTTTACTCTCGGTTATTGGCCTGCACTACTTCAAGGTCGAGATGACGATTGCTCGTGCCAGAGTCTCGGACACCGATCTCTCAGCTGGCAAGGAGAAGATGACTGCGCGGTCTGTCGCCGATGTGAGGACAATCGACTTGGAACTTAACCAGTTTGCCTTGGACTTGGATAAGAGGACTGTCACGGGTAAAAAGCTGCCTACCAAGACGATCTTGAACCCTGTCAACGCGACGTTCAGTGCTGGAGTACTGAATGTCATCATGGGGCCTTCAGGAAGCGGAAAGACGTCTCTTCTAAACTCTATGGCTCTTCGACTGCGAAATTCTATGGGGACCAAGTATCGACCAGCTGGGAAACTCACGTTCAACGGGGCTGTTCCCTCGGATTCTGTCATTCGATCAGTATGCTCGTACGTCTGCCAGGATGACGATGCACTTTTGCCATCCCTCACTGTCCGCGAGACACTTCGATTCGCAGCTGGACTTCGTCTCCCGTCGTTTATGAGCAAGGATGAAAAGAACCGTCGAGCAGAAGATGTGTTGCTAAAGATGGGTCTGAAAGATTGTGCGGATAACCTCATTGGAGGTGAACTCGTCAAGGGTATTTCTGGAGGAGAGAAACGACGTGTCTCTATTGCCATCCAGGTTTTGACTGATCCTCGCATTCTACTCCTTGACGAACCGACATCCGGACTAGATGCCTTTACTGCGAATTCCATCATGGAAGTGCTCCGAGGTCTCGCCAACGAAGGCCGTACTCTCATCCTCACGATCCACCAAGCTCGGTCTGATCTATTTAGGGAATTCGGAAATGTGTTGCTTCTGGCACGAGGAGGATCGCAAGTCTACTCGGGCTCTGGGAAGGATATGCTTGGATATCTTGCGCGTCAGGGCTATGAGTGCCCGCAACATACCAATCCGGCTGATTTCGCGTTGGATATGATCACAATAGATCTGCAGCAGGAGGGGAGGGAGATGGAGTCTCGCGAGCGAGTACAGAAGTTGATTAATAACTGGAATGAGGATTCGTCGATGGGTAATGAATATCTTCCAGAAATTCGAGAAAAGGAGAGGCCCATTAAGACAGACACTACTCAAGAAGTGAATACCGCTTTGCAGTCTTCGTCACAGGAGGATATCACTCGCCCCCGACCATCAACACCACGTCGATCCTTCAACAAAGCCAACCTCTCCACCCCAGCCGAACTAGGAGCCCTCATCCGCAAACGCGCCCCCATCACAACATCCCTCCCCCTTCTCCTGCACCGCGCCATCATCAACACCCGCCGTCAGCCAGAGCTCATCATGGCCCGCCTTATGCAGGTCATTGGTCTTGCCCTCGTTCTCGCTCTGTTCTTCGCACCCGTCGACAACGATTACTACTCTGTTCAGAACCGCATGGGCTTCATCCAGGAAGTCGGCGCTATGTACTTTGTCGGCATGCTGCAGAACACGGCTATCTATCCCAACGAGCGCGATGTTTTCTACAAGGAGGACGATGACGGCGTGTATAGCGTTGAGGCGTTCCTTGCTTCTTACACTATTCTCGAAGTGCCGTTTGAGATCATCAGCTGTCTGGTTTTTGGTGTTCTGGGTGTTATAGCCGTGGGTCTACCGCGGACAGTAACGTTGTACTTCGTCTCTGTTTTTGCATGCTTCGGTATCGTGTCCTGCGGCGAGAGTCTGGGAATCATGTTCAACACACTCTTCGGTCACACTGGTTTCGCCGTCAACATCATGGGTCTCTTCCTCGCTGTCGCAAACAGCATGGCTGGCATTCTATCCATCGACATGCCCGAGCTTTTCAAGGCCTTCAACTACCTCTCTCCTATCCGGTACGGCACCCGCGCCATAGCGCCTTACTCACTGCGCGGCGTCGAGTTTTCGTGCAATGATGATCAGAGGCTCGCTAGTGGACGGTGTCCGATTGAGACGGGACAGGAGGTGCTGGAGTTGTATAAGTTCGATGTTGATCCGGTTGTGAACGTCGGGTGTTTGGCGGCTTGTATAGTGGTGTATAGGATACTGGCTTGGGGGTTGTTAAAGGTTGCTCGGACGCATTGGAAGGGGAGGAAAGAGAGAAAGGATGATAAGTAAAGGTGGAAAGTTGGACATATCTTGGATAAGATGACAAGTTAGACTAGATGGTTTTATACGGCGATGTTTTATTCGTAGCATAGTCAAGCCGAGACCAATCATCGACCAAGTCCACCACTCCCTCACACTCTCACAACCAACCACTTCACACCACATTGACCCTCGCCCCAGAGATGAAAACAAGGTCAAATGTCCAAAAAGAACAAAAGATAAAACATACAACACCGGGGATTCGCTGGTCGTCACCGACCCAACTACTAATCCGGCGCTTCGCAGCTTGACGATGGGAGAGCAGACGGGATCCCGTATTCCCTGCGAGCTTTGGTCGTATGTGACAGTTTTGGAAGATCTGGAGTTTATCAATGTGTGGTTTTTTGTCTACGGCTTGTAAGCTGGGATGTTGAAGTCTTCTGTGAGAGTCCTGAGGAGATGGGGTGGTGTAAGTGGGTTGCATCAGCGTCCTCAAGACCTGATACTCAGCTCACGATGCCAGAGTTCCAGAATAAGCACATGCCATTAGTAGCTTCAGATGTCTTGCTTGAGTAGATGTCATCTTATATGCCAAGATCAGGAGTGTTGACAGCCGGTACTAGCCAGGTGGGTCACTAAATAATCAGGACTTTACCTAAACTTTAGGTAAGGGTGACAAAATAAATTAGATATCTCAGTCTATCTTTAGCCTAAAATATGCTCTAGTTATTATGATAACCCATCCTCTATGGAATGTCCCAATTGATACTGTCCTTTATTATCAATTGAATCGTACCACTATATCGCTTGTTGTATCGTGTCCCAACTGTTTGGTTCAGTAATGCGGCTCGTGTAACCTTACACATGAGTAGAAACAGACTTGACTTGGTACCTGATGCGATGCTGGAACTGTGATACTGATTGCCGGTAGGACAAACACGCTTCTGAAAACCTCTAAACAAACCACCTCTACCAAATTGGGTGCTATTATGCCATATAGTAGAACAGTTCAATCAGTTCCGAAGCCAATGTGGTAAAAGCTCGTCCAAACAGCACGTCTATCACTACCCATGCTGACGAGACACGACCCAAAGCAGCATTCAGCCATTACCTCCTGTTGATGAGTCGTCGCTCTCGATGCGACAATGAACCCAGCTGGGCAAACAATCTGAACCCAAATCTGGCGATACTGGCTTGCGAAGGCGTCAAAGCTAAACATACCCACCTGTTCGTAAGCCGTTGCACTTCAACACATCAACTGGGATAGAGGCAATAAAGTAAAATGATCATAAACTAACTTGTTAAAGCAGACCAAAACTCATAGCTAAAGACAAAGCGAGTGCGCCGTGGTACCACCAACTCCAATGCTTCCTACCGCGTTGCGCCGCGAAAGATCAACTCCCCATTTTGTCCATATCCCTACCAATGAGCCGCGTGAGACAGACCAAGGCATCAACCAAGTCCATATCCATCGGGTATCCGAAGCCCAAGTAAATCTCAATCCTGTCCATTACACCCCCAAGCCATCAGTTCTTGCAGAACCACAGGCAGACAACCGGCTTTTCGCCCGGGTTTCCAGTCCTAGTAGCATCCCATCCAACTTCCGTCATGGTCTTTCCAATCTCCGACTTCTCATCGCCGGCAAAGCTGTACCCTTTGTACCATTTGCCATTCCCGCCACTGTAGAGCTCAAAGCACATGTTCTTCTTGGACGTGGGGTTAGTACAGCCGAACCCCTTGAGGAGGTCGCCCAGTTTTGTGGTGGTGGGGACGTGAGATGCGATGAAGGGGATTTGTGCGTTGGCTTGTAGCTGCCATGGGGGAGTGTCGCTCTTGAAAACGTGCACCTTCGTGTGCTCCGCAGGGAAGAAGTAGTTGTAACCGGGTTCGCAACCCACTCCGCCAGACGAGTTGGTCAGCTGAGCAGCGGGCATTCCGGTATTGATATTCGGATGAGGCTGAGGTTGTCGGGGAAGAATGTTGCCCGTACCATTGGGCTGGTGAGAAAAGGTCTGCTGAGCCTGAAACCCAGCGACTGGTCCCTGAGTAGGGATACCGTAGGCAGCATGGCCGTATGCAGCGCCGCCGCCATACATGTAGCCAAGACTTGGAGCAACTAAACCAAAGTTATAGCCAGGTCCACCATAATGGGGAATGTAAGGCTGACCCTGTGTTGGTACAGGAGCACCAACGGGAGCAAAGTTCGGGCGCGCACCAGTGGCATCACGCCCATTCATCGGGTTCCAACCGCCGGACATGATTAGGAGATGGAGATTCAAGGGAGCGGGAGGAGGGTAGAGGTCAACACAATGGCTGCCAGGTATGAACCCAGCGGCGGACGTGAGGATCGTACGAAGCTTGCCAATAACCAGGAACAGGACCTTGACGAGTTGGGTCCCACGTCTCTGGTGGTGCGTTGTATGGCGAAGTTTGATGCCAATAAGGGTAGAACTGCTGAGCTCGCGAAACTTGGTCTTGGTATTGGTAGTTCAGGGCCAAGTTGTTGTCGTCGTCGTCTGAGAGGTAGATGTCTGAACGAAGTTAGAAAGATGCGCGAGAGAGGGCAAACGGCAGTTATATAGACCACTTTGTCGATGAATATCTGCCGTCGAGCTGGGAATCTGTGGCTTACCCGATCCTGAATCTGTCTCCTCAGTATCACTTTGTCCAGCCTCTACCTCTGATGAACTGCTCTCGCTGTCGCTTGTCTCGTCGTCAGAGTCCAATTCAACGTCCAAGTGGCCAGCAAAGACCTCGGTGCTCCAGATGATGTTGTTGTTTCGATCGTAGAAAGCGCCGACAATGATCCAAGCCCAATAAGGAGAGTCTTGGGACGCTTTAAGGTGCTGGCTGATAACAAGTTTTGTTGCCGGCGCAGGGAGCGGAACGTCCTCAATTGTCCTACAACGGATAGGAGTGTTGTTGGACATGGAGGATTGTGTGGAGAAGAACGGCTCTGACGAACGAGCTGAGATTTGTTGACAAGCGACTGGTTGAAAGGAAGAAGTCTGTAGGACGGCGAAGCTCTCCAATTTAAGGTACGGAGGGACAAAGGTTTAGACATGATCAACTACACGCCCTTGACCATGATTCAGTTTTGAAAGATAAAGTCGGGATCGTTGACAATCGTGAGTATATGTCCCGAGACAGGACGCAACAATCAGCAGCCTCATGGGCTAGACGTGATTCACCAGTCATTACGTCAAACTTGGGCAGCTGCTCCAAAACAATCCGTGATGCGGGGTTTGTATGGACGAAAAGGCCCGGGGAATAGAGATCCAAGGACCGGGACATGTCATGTCAGCCGTGATACGCAAAACGGGCGAACAGGGCTTCACGATGGTACACCCTGTCTGCGTGCTGTGCGTCACACATGAGCATGACGCACAGCTTAGATTGTTGACTGGTACCCAATCACTTGACTGGGCAATTCGTGGTGGTTGTCACCCTATCAAAAGCAGTGCATGTCCGGTTCGTTAGAACCAGCTGCAATTGTAATTGTGCATAAGATCAGCAGGACATGCCGCGGTGGAGCCGTAACATCGCTGATACAGGGCGTCGTCGTAGGTCATGGATTGCCCAGGAAAAAGCCTGAAAAGCAAAGAGATGGAAAATTGGATCAATTCAGAGTAACTCCGTGCCGTTTTGCCTGCATATCGTGATTGGCAAGGTTGACAAAGAGATCGTGAAACGCAGTTGGTGATAAGAGATCGTGAACAATGATTGGTTCTGTGGAAGCCCGTATTTCTAGATATCAACACCAGATCACGCTCAACAGTAGCAGGCCTCCAGGTGAATATGAGCGGCATTAATGGCCGCAATTTCGACAGAGATTCAGCGACAAATTCCTGTCTGCCATTATTCCTCATCGCTCGTAGATTCGACGACCCGAACCCCTCCACCCTTCTTGACCGATTCAATCTCCCGTTTCTGTTGCTGTTGCTGTCGCTTCCCAACCTCGTTTACCAGGCCCTTTAGGTAGACTTCTGCTTGAACAGTAGCGCTGTATGCAGCTGGAGACCAGTTCCACATATTGCGCTTGTGAATGTCTGCACCCGCTGCCAGCAGCGTTCGCAAGACCAGTAGGTTTCCGTTGCCGCTCGCAAAATGCAGTGCCGTATTGCCCTCAACATCCGCACGGCGGACTGCCTCGTAAGGTCCTCCGGGGACGTATGTAAGAAGAAGTTGTAGGATAGTATCGTGGCCGCCGAGGCTCGCTTCCATCACAGCATCACGACCTCGGATATCGCGACGAAGAATGCACGTTTTGTCGTGTTCGCAGAGGATTTGGACGACTTCGGTGTGTCCGCCAGCTGCGGCGAGCATCAACGCAGTTTGATGGCTCTCGTTGAGGGCAGGGCATGGATCTTCGTGGCCGAGCTTGACGAGTACTTCGCAAACTTCATGGTGACCTAAAGAGGCTGCTAGGTGGATGTTCGAATTTGAGAGGCCGGATGGTGAGGAGTCGGGGTTGAGGAGAAAAGTAGGATGTGTCTTGAGGATTCGGCGCAAGAGGGTCGCATCGTTGGCGTGAATTGCCCGACGGACACGGATAGACGGTTCGATCCTATGTAATGGTCAATTGTGTGCACGATCTGATGCTGACGCTGTATCTCACATGGCGGAGGATGACTGGTCATGGCGGTTGCGATTGGAGAACAAGAAGCATATCGCGCAGTCGCAAGAAAACAAATGTCGCTATGTACGAGAAAAAGTATATCACTGAAAGGAAAGCCTAATGCGAAGTGAGAAAAGAGAGCGCTGGATGAACCCGAGAAAAGGAAAAGAGAGGGGGGAAGGGAAGCAACAAGGTGTTGCTGTTGACGATAAGCCAAGATGGAAAGCTTAAACGTGCCCGCATTCAGCCCAAGCAGCTCCAGCTCTGGGCTTGAATGGAAGGTTACGCACTGCTTTTTAGTGGATGGATCTTGGTATCATGAAACAGGCGGCGCACCCCCACATCAACTACCTTAGTTACCCGCTGTCTGTTCCATGGAAGCGGTTGTTTTTTTAATGGATCTTGAAAGTTATCATGAGCTTGGAATAAGAGGAATAATAGAGCAATACACACTTAATTGCTGGGTATTTGACAAGTGTTCTCGGTCATTACACCTACTTGTTAGACAGAGCTTATTCGTACCTCGTATTGATCGCAAGTCTGCATCATCGCATGGGTCTACAGTGGAAGCTCAAGCTGAACCCCGCTGTTGTAAGCGCTGTGGTGCTCCTTCGCTTGTGACGATGGAGGCTCGTCGACGTCAGTCTACCCTGAACATAAACTTGATTCCGTATTTATTTATATGGAAATGGAGCGACACATGGTCTATGCGCTTCTATGAATCTCTTCAGTTACTACGGTACCCAAGCAGCTAAAGATCATTACTTGCTCGGACTGAGACGCCGCGGCCGCGATCCATTCTCGTTGTGTGAGTGGCTATGCATATCCGTTCGAGCTCACACAGATTTGATGCCAGCATTGAACAGATTTGATCTCGTCATAGGTCTGTAAACCCAGAAGGCATGATATCTGAGACGCGAATTTTTGCCATTGCCACAATATAGACTCAACATTCGCCTACGTTCTCAACAATCGGGCTTGATGCCCGGGCGAAGCACGCCCGGTTAGCTCAATCGGTAGAGCGTGAGACTCTTACGAGTACGCGATCTCAAGGTTGCGGGTTCGACCCCCGCATCGGGCTGTTCCTATACTACATATTCATGATTGAGATGTGCTTTCTTTTTTGCATTTTTGCCCATGACCTTGATACGTTTTTGTTGTTGTTAAGGCATGCTGATTGCCTATGAGTGGAAGTATGGATCGTCACGACATGTAAGTTCCTCGACATTGAAGCTGAAGTATTAATACATATCAATGTAAACTATAAATACATCCTTTCGTGACTACCCAAACAAAACACCCTTATATCTGGTATCATCTAGTTCAACTCATGAGCCTTCTTGATGGCCTTATTCTTGCCCGTATCAAGCACAACAGCCGGATCCTCCTCATCTCCCTTTCTGGAAACCGTGTTGCCGTTCTTTGTCTGGATTGAAGTACTGCTCATTGTTAGCGACTCAGCTTGAGTTTAGGCAGTGTCACTTACTCTTCGGCCTTGACGTCTAAAACCTTACCCTTGGGCTGTCCCTGTCCCCAGTTCCAGCTTACGGTCTCGCCCTTCTTGGGACCTTTCTTTGCGCCAGAATAGTCACCACCCTCATCATCATCTTCGTCGTCGTTCTCGGCCTCTTCGGAGTTCTTTGTGTTATCGTTGGACTTCTTTGACTGACCATTGGACCGCTTCTTCTGTCCCTGCTTCTTCTCTGTATCATCTTGGTCGTCATCCTCCTCCTCCTCCTCTTCCATCTCTTCGTCTTCATCTTCCTCCTCATCCTTGGACTTTGATGCTTCCCCCTTGCGAGTCTCTCGCTTCTTGTTGGGGCCAGTCTGGCTTCGGGTTTTTCTTCGCTTGTCACCAGTTTGCTTCTCATCATCGTCGTCGTCATCGTTTTCTTCTTCTTCTTCCTGCTCCTCCTCGGCACCCTCATCTACCTCCTCTTCCTCTTCCTCTTCCTCTTCATCACCGCCGTCCTGGTTGTCTTGAGCCTTGAGGAAATCGTGACCCCAGTTCTTGAGCGAAGCATAGGACTTGGTCTTTTTGACCTCCTCGGGGGACTTGTCGTTGTTTGTCTTGGTCTCCTGGGCAAGATGACGCTTGCTGTATATTCTGTTAGCATCGGATTGGCGTACCATAGATGGGTTCGCGCAGAGGGTTCGCGACACTTACCAGTAAGACACCACCTTGCGCATGTGCTGAACTTGTTCGTCCGTGTATTTCTTGGGATCTTTCTCAGGGTTCTCCTTCAGAATCTCGACAATCTTGCGACCACTATCGTGTCCGACAGTCTCGCCGTTCTCGTCCTCCTTGGGCCAACCGGCACTGTTGGAGTCATCAGACTTGAGCCACTTCTCGAGCTCCGAGGCCGTCATGTTGACGATCTCGTTGAACTCTTGGATGACTTCGTCGCTGCCCTTCATGGTTGCTTAATAAGTGATGTTTTAATGCGACAAGTGTAATGATGTTTTTTTGCGATTCGAGCTGTATAATTGGGAAAGTCAATTGATGAGATCTAACGAGTACCTAGGCAATCCATCCCCAGGTTTTAAAACAACTTTATGATTGCTTTCGGATTTCACTCTGTCGTCATGACAGCCATCTTATTATCGTAGCGTCATAGAAAGTTACCATCAATTTGGAGAGCTCGACCTTTTGGCGCAGGGAGCTTACCGTGATCGACTTAAATTAGCTCTGACGTTTAAGTGCGTGCATGGTCTCAGCTGAACAAGGTTGGACGCGATCTGAAGCTTTCCTTGGCTGTTGTCCAAGGAACGCGATCCGATCAATCAATGAGCGCATCATTTCTCATCGATCGCGGGTGGTTGGGCGGCTGAAGTGGGCCAGGAACCAGATTGACGGATCGACCCCTTCCGACAAGCTAAAGTGCTTACTTTACTGAGATTAATGAATGAGAGGGTTGCTTCCGCGTCGATGGACTTGGCCAGATTCACTCAGCGCTTTGATGATTGTTTGGTGATGTGTACCTAGTTCCAGTTGAACGATGTTCTGGCACCCACCGAAGCATTTGTGAGACAATCTGAGCTCCTCATGAGTCATATCTGGGAAGCACAAAAAGAAAAGCAAATGAAAGGAGAAGAATACCGCCCAGACCGCCTGCTTGTTTTGGTCACTTCGCACAGTCTCAACGATTTTATGTCATTGCATTGGCTGACCTGCAAAACCCCAATTGCATTGCCTGAGACATTCTTCAATGGGTCAAGTATCGGTCGCATTCTCAACATTGAGGTTTAAACCTTCAATAGATTCTCCGAAAAGTACGGATATGACAAAGACATTAGGGCTAATGCTTGATCAGCATGCGGTGCCTGGCCTGATTCTTATCTGGATCATGACATCCAGGTACCCGGCTCCATTTCGTCACTTCGCTGATCGGTGTAAGCGCATTAGTGAGAAAGGAGGATTTGAAGAGGCTAGAATCTCCTTGTATACTAGCTTCTTTTTCGTAGACGAGTGTCCCAAAGATTTCTGTAGTCTGGCGGGATACAATTATCCTCTTGTCGCTCAAGATGTGTTCAACATCCTCACATTCTATCCATCTCATGAGCAGAGCTTATACATGGGATGATGCAATTGACGAACGAGCTTCAATTCCCCTCGCTAAGCCCTAAAGAGAAACAAGCTGCCCCACCGCGGGGTTACACGGTAGCGGGAGCGGGGCCATTATTCGCCGGGGTCGCAGTGTTGAGGCCGATGAAGGAGCAGACGACATTCACACCTTGACTCTTTTTTTGTGACTCAGAAAAAAACATCCAATACTCCAAAGACACCAGGTACGCAATTCTTGGCAACATCTGATTTTTGTCTCTATAAATCTGCAGCTTTTGTTCTTGTGCGTTTCCTGCTTTTCTCCCGTTTTTATGTTTTTATCAGCGTCAATTGAGTCGTCCTTAAGTCTTTTCAGCCGTTGCACCCTTCTCCGCCACTCGCACTTCGCATTTGCAAATCGATCGCAATTCCCAAACCGAATCGCTAACCCTTTTCGAAATTTCAGAATAGATAGCTCTAGAAGCTTCAGAACCGTCGCAATCATGTCTGAATACCCTCACATCCTTCTGCGCGCAGAGGAGAAGCCGCTAGAGCATCGGTCGTTCTCGCCAGCTGTTATCAAGACTCTCGTCGATGCTGGATACTCCGTTTCCGTCGAGCGATCATCTACCGACCCCAAGTTCAAGCGCATCTTCGAGGACTCCGAGTACGAGAATGCCGGCGCCCGTCTTGTTGACGAGGGCACATGGCCCCAGGCTGAGCCTGGCACTCTGATCCTTGGCCTCAAGGAGATTCCCGAGGACGATTTCCCTCTTAAGAACGATCACATTTCCTTTGCTCACTGCTATAAGAACCAAGGTGGATGGCAAAATGTCCTCGGTCGCTTCCCTCAAGGTGGAAGTGTACTGTACGATTTAGAGTTTCTCCACGACGAAGAAGGCCGACGAGTTTCTGCATTCGGTTTCCACGCTGGTTTCGCTGGCGCTGCGCTCGGAATCAAGACCCTCACTCACCAGCTCCAGGACCCCTCATCCAAGCTTCCCTCTGTGGAGACATTCACTGATGGCCGTGGATACTACCTGAACGAGGAGGAGCTCGTTAACCAGATTAGCGAGGACCTTTCCAAGGCTGAGAAGGCTCTTGGACGTAAGCCCACTGCTCTTGTTCTCGGTGCTCTCGGACGATGCGGTAAGGGAGCCGTTGACCTGTTCCTCAAGGCTGGCATGCCTGATGAGAACATCACACGCTGGGACTTGAACGAGACCAAGGACCGAGATGGTAATCCACCCATCAGTTCTCAACAATAGCCACAAGCTAACTTTTATAAAGGTCCTTATGAGGAGATTGCCCAGGCCGATGTGTTCCTGAACGCCATCTACCTCTCCAAGCCCATTCCTCCTTTCATCAACGAGGAGCTTCTCGCCAAGGCCGGCCGAAACCTGGCCGTTGTTATCGACGTGTCTTGCGATACCACCAACCCTCACAACCCCATTCCCATCTACTCCATCAACACCACCTTCGAGGAGCCCACCGTTCCCGTTAACGTCAAGAACGACCAGAACTCGGCCCCTCTCTCCGTCATCAGCATCGACCACCTTCCCTCGATGCTGCCCCGTGAGGCCAGTGAGGCCTTTAGTGAGGGTCTCAAGGAGTCTCTTCTCAACCTCAAGGACCGCAAGACTTCGCGCGTGTGGGCCGATGCCGAGAAGCTCTTCAACGAGAAGGTCGCTACCCTGCCTGAGTCCCTGCGAACTAAGAGGGTTTAAAAGTGCCATTTTAAGTCATAGTTGAACTGGTTGCATAGACCGGAATAGAACGCTGCAAAAAGAGCAGCATGACCAATCGTTTATCTCTATTTTTACGGTGTATTTGTGAACTCTGTCTATGAACATGCAATCCTCCTCATTTTTACCAGAACGGACTTGCAGGCTATACATGGGCGACATGCGAACTACTCCTCGTTAGAGAGATACTTGAATGAATTCGCTGGCTGGTCAAAATTCATTTTGTTTGCTAACGTGACCTATGATGGTACTGCAGAGAATGGCCAACCACTAGATAATGGGATTGAGCTTTCGGCCAAAGTATTTTGGCATTGCTATCGACGAGAATTGTATCTTGTCAATCCGGGCGATGAATTCAAGCCCTCACACCCATGAAACTCAACAAACTCAGTCACCTTAGCGCGAGACTAGCGACCCAGCTGGATTCTGGGTGACAAAAAGTCTCGACAGGTCTCACCTTTCTTATTGCCTTTAGTGACAGCGGACTCTGTCACGCCTAGATCTCGTAACTGGAACACCAACCATTATTCGTCAAGCTCCTCGTAAAGCTAACCTTTGAGCGGGGATGCTCCAGTTTTCGCTGTCCGACTTTTCAGGGTTTCCAAGTCCCTGTTCGTTGACTCCTTGAACTTACCATTTCTCTTTATTGAAGCTATCTTCAATAAACACTATGTCGTCCTCACCAGTGTCACAAGGCACCCCGGTGGCCGAACCTATTACTCAAGGAGTTCAATGTCCTCATGTTGCCCAATCACCTCAGACGGTTCAACATCCCACAGCGGCTCCATCGCCAATGATACAAACTCCGTCAATGGCTCAACCTCTCCAAGCTGTTCACCATGCTCAAATGGCTCCTCCTCTTCAAGTAGCCCAATCACCTCAAATGGCTCAATCGCCAATGCTTCAGTCACCTCAGATAGCACAATCTCCGCAAGCACTTCAACGATCCCAGATGCCTCCTCCTCTCCAGGTAGCCTCATCTCCTCGAATGGTTCCATCTCCTTACATGACACATTCTCCTCATATGGTTCAATCACCACAAATAGTTCAGTCACCTCATACGATTCAATCTCCTCACATGGCCCAGTCTCCGCATATGGGTCAGTCGCCTCAAATGGCTCACTCTCCTCAAGTAGCTCCATATAGTCCTCGATCAACCGCGGGTACTCCCCAAGGGACACCTTTATTCACACCACAGGCGACTCCCGCATTCTCACCTCAAGCAAGTCCGCTGTTTACACCTCTAGCCACGCCTCAACTTAGTCCCACTCACACTCCTGCTCCTGAATCTGCCGCTCGTCGACCTCGCGCACAGGTGACAACAATATGGGAACAAGGTCCACCAGAGAAGAAGAGGAGGGGACCTAAGCCTAAGCCGTTGTCAGAACGCAAAATCATTCGCACGACGCCAATCGTTCGTAAAGAGAACTCTTATTCGAAGCGAAAGAAGGAGGAGGTTATGATGTGGTTAATTCACCACCGTGTCGACCGACGAGGTGAAATCGTGCCGCCATCTATGACGGATGCCGAGAATCACTTTAAGATCCCCCGGAGTACTATCTCAGGATGGAAGAAATCCATGTACGTGAAGTGTCTTATGAACGTTGTAGATTATGTTTTCGTACTGAACCTAACAATGGAACAGGATAGGTCTTGGTCCGATTCCAAAGTAAATACTGAATTGGCTGCGATTCCTAAGATTGTTCAGCTTAAACTATGGCTGGTCCTTAACTTTTGGATGTCGAGACTAAACTTAGGCGCTCGAGGACCAAAGTCAACGCGACCGTCTGGATATTTCATGATGAAATGGAATGAAAACTAGACCACGACTAGAAGATAATATTAATAATGATATCTGTGATTACCTCAGATTACGGGACAATTTTTGGATATTCGGATGTCGCTTACACATCTTCGGAATTTATGTCTTTCTCCAGCCTCTTCAGTGTCCACTACGTCACCTATGTCCGCTAACCCCGCCGAAAGCCTCCCTTTAAGACGCGGGTGTCAGCTTACTTGTAATCAATTATCATACCCCAAACTCATCAATTCAGTGATTATACAATGGCATCCCTTGCAAAGACAGTTGTGGCAACCGGTGCTTCATCCGGAATTGTGAGTGTGACCAATCAAACCCTGAATCACGTCACTAATAGCAAATCAGGGCTTTGAAGCTATCAAGCAACTCCTCGAGCAGAGCCAGTCATACAAATTCATCCTGGGAGCGCGAAACACGCAGAAGGCGGAAAAAGACTTTGATGAACTTAAGTATGATCGGTCGGCCAATGGCATTACTGTCCTGCCGCTCGAATTGAACGATCTGAAGGGCGTCAAGTCATTTGCTGAGCAAACCCTCGACAAGCTTGGTCAGACAAAGATTGACTATCTCCTGCTTAATGCAGGAGCCAATATTCCCGCCGATGAACCTACTCCCCACGGTTACAAGTGGTGCGAGGCGCATGTTGTGAACCACCTGTGTAGGTTCTCTCGTGATACAAAGTTGGCGTTGACTGACGGATATAACAGCACAGCATTATCTCGTGCATCTCCTGCGAGAGAAACTAGTCGAGTCTAAGTCTAGAATCGTGTTTGTGTCCTCTGGAGCTGTTCGCAATGTGCCCGATCCTAGTAAGTCAGCCCTTTATCAACCGCATTACTTCACCTTCTGATCGTGTATAGGCAAGCTTGACAACGACGTCAAAGCTGAATCAGGCGTGGATGGCAGCACCACCTACTGCAACACCAAGTTCATCCAGCTCCTCGGTGCCCACTGGTGGCGCCGTCAACTAGCCGGCACCAACGACGTGGTCGCCGTTTCACCTGGTCTTATCGGCGGTACAGGCCTTGGGCGCCGGATGAAAATTACACCTGATATGACTGATGCAAAGACAGTTCCTGAGGGTGAGTGTCTGGAAACATGCTTGACTAAATGAGTTACTGACGGGGTGACAGGTGCGCAAAGCGTTCTTCGTACATTCGAACGAAGTGACTTCCCCGAGGACCCTGATCGCATCTTCTTGACGAGCTGGGGTGAGTGGTGGGAGAAGAGCGTGATTGAGAAGTCTACGGATAAGGCGCTGCAGGATAAGTGGTCGCCTAGCAAGGAGGAGATTGAGAGAGAGGCAGGCATCTCTTCGTGAGTTGTCAAGATCATGGGTGGAGAAGGACTTCTTGGCAATAAAGCTCTACCAACAACTGAAAGTAGTTGAATAGACAATAATGGTCTCGGATACAGTATATGGGACGTTGTGACGAAGTGTACGCGATAGTGTGCCACGTACGCAAAGGCACAGGCTGGCATCAAACGGTTGACTATGGACTGGGGCTGATGCAGTTGCGGCACAACTTCCCGCCGGGCTACAACTTGGGATTGAAGGATCTTTCTGAGGCCATGTCACTGCAGCGTTAAGGATTGTCTTGGCCTACATAACTCAGGCCAGTCATCCTCGTTTTGTATACGAATTATTCGCACAAAAAAAGCCCCGGCTGCCGATTCTTGGGCTCGGGACCGAGAGCTTGGAGGGGAGCAATATACGATCTTCTTCGATCCCTTATTGTGGGTAGCCTCCACTACTCTAAATACCTGCGCTGCATGCGTAGCTAAGACCCCATGCGCAGCAGGGGCATTTGCATTGTCGCAACGCTTCATCTCAACGGCCTGAGCTATCCACAAAACCTTAGAAAGACCAAGGTGGTCAGCAAAATGAGACGTGCTGTACATCAGGGTAAGATGACGGAAACAGTTCTACCGGTCTTATGCTGGCATTATTCCAACATGTCGAATCTCATGATCCTGATATGACATTTCATGCTAAAGATGGTCAACCTCTGAATATCACTCACTCGTATCGTAAAGCCCCAAGACATTCACACTCTGATCCCTAAGGGTCGAGAATAAACAAAAGAATCCATCGATGCCACATTATCAAGCCGTCATTTAGCCTGTTAGATGACGTCCTCCACACCAAACATCTCGAATGGCTTCCCAAAAGGGTCTTAGCAAGGTATGCGACGTACAGGGGATGCCCATGCCGTAATCTAGCGCCCGCGCACCCAATTCACTGGATCTCACTGCCGTTTGCGGACTATGATTGGCCTACGCCTCGCACTCGCTTCTGTCACAGGGCTGAGGTGGCTCAAGGGGGTTAAGCTTCGCTTTATGATCCTCATCTTAGGCGAATGCGAAACGGAGGCGCAAAGCAGATCCATCTTGGACGATTTGTCTAAGAGGATAGAATTGGGATGGGATTGGGGATGGGTTTTAGATAAATACTTGAGTAGTTCGTCGCCGTGGGGTCAGCCACTTTTTAGCCATCAAGGTTGAGTTATTAGGTGAGACGTCTAAAGCAAACAGACAGCAAACAACCAACACCCAAGACCCTGCGACTTGAGAAAGGCTACTTCGTTCTTGGTCAGCTTACATTGAGTTTATATACTCTCAACATCCCTCCGACTGTTGTAAACACCAAGTTTCTTACATATCATCATTCATCACCATGAGTGAACTACCAGACGGCCTTATCGTCTTCGGGCCAGATGCCAACTGCACACTTGACCTCTGTCCAGTGGAATGGAGTGTCTACCAGTACCGGCCATCCCTCGCGGCCAACATCACCTTTATCGTTCTCTATGCCCTCGCCATGGGCACACACATCTTTCTAGGCATCAAATGGAAGGCGTGGTTTTACATGAGCTTTATGATACTCGGTTGCTTGCTCGAGATCATCGGGTACATCGGTCGTATCATCATGTACAACAACCCGTTCAACTTTGGAGGATTCATGGTCCAAATTGTCTTTATTACATGTGGTCCTGTCTTTTACACGGCGGCCATTTATGTGACTCTGGCCAAGACGTGAGCTCCCCTTTATTTGACTTACCCTGACTCTTCTAACTCGTGCAGCATTCAACACTTTGCTCCGGAAATCTCTCGCTTCAGACCCCAACTCGTCTGGTGGATCTTTATCCCCGCCGACGTTGTATGCCTCTGCCTTCAAGCCGCCGGCGGTGCCCTCTCGACTATCAGCCAGGGCTCCAGTCAAACAGGTGTCGATGTCGCCATAGCAGGTCTTTCTCTCCAGGTCGTCATTCTCGTGCTCTTCTGCGTGCTCCTCGGTGACTACCTTTTTCGATACTTTCGCAGCGGATCCGCGAGCGCACTGAGCATGCGAATGCGACTGTTCTTTGGCTTCCTGAGCGCTGCTGTTATTATGATCCTTGCTCGATGCTCGTTCCGATGCTACGAGTTGAGCGAGGGATACCAAGACTCGGATCTTGTCACGAATGAGGGGTTATTTATTGGTCTTGAGGGAGTGTAAGTTACCAGTCTACTCTGTTGGCAGCCAGTGATGCTAATTATTTAAAAGACTTATCGTTATTGCTGTATTCTTTCTCTGTGTTGGCCACCCTGGTCTTGTCTTTAACGAAGAAGCCGTGACAACAGTCTCTGCCTCGTCTCACAGCGACCCCGAAAAATAGGATCTATAAAAGTGCTTGTTATATGTTATATGATTTAGTTGGTTATATTATATCCCTGATAGTTTATCCTCAATTTAGAAGGTCTTATGATGACTTTATGATAATATTTATATACTTCATACCTACATACCATTAACTCTACTCCGTCCCAATTCTTTTTTACAACTGCCCGGATTAGAGCCCGCGGCCTTTCTGGTGAAAACGGATCGTAGTCACCATGCCTTAGTGCAGAACTATCCTTGGAAATATGCATACTGAAGTATCATCAATTGTTATCTCTTTGTCCTAGTTACTATCTATCTAGTGGCTATACTAGCCCTCATCTGAACCAAAACAAGTCGTATGAGGCTCAAAGCCTGGAGTTTCTGTCTCTTCAGAGAAATGCACTGACAAGTTCGATTCCACGTCATTGAAATAACCTAGGACCTCCCATCACATCCACACCAACAGTTCTTCTCGCACCCCTGATGTCGGATCCGATACACAAGCCTGCCTGCAGCGTTACAGCTGTAACCGTATTTCGAGTTGGCGCACCATCCCTTGAACACAGTGCATTTGAGCTCGCAGTTACTGAGCTGAGTGGTCATGTCGGTGGGCGTCACAGCATTGGCAGTTCCCAGGAGGAACAGGGCTACATAATAGTTAGACAACCATGAGTATTGCTTGGGGTGTATACTCACCAAGGGTTGTGGCCTTCATGGCAATGTGTTTGCTGGAAGCAAAGAAGGAATCTTGGAGAAGAATGCCGATTTTTGAGAGGAAGATGAATTGAATTTGTAGCTTAATTTGCTCTTGTCTAAAATGCACGAGACTAGTACTGGCTTCATAGTTTACTTATACAGCACTGTACTGGCGCGCGTATGTGATGTAAAGTCAGGCTTCATTGAGTGAAGCGCTGGGCCATCGTAAGTCTGCTGTTAACCAACACTCTCTTCGCATCAGAGTAACTACCGAAAGGGGGAACTTTGGATACAAAAGGAAGTGGCTCACAGCGAGTTGAGTGTCTGATAACTACGTAATCACAACCCACTACTTCCAGCGATTGAGTTACGGAAGGCTGTTTTGCTACACCTATAACTGCGGTAGTAAACCACTACCTTCCCTCTTTTAGTGCCAATTTCAACAGCAATTCTCACGATTGTGATGCTCGTGGTTCCTTGCTTGACACAGTTTTCTCCCAGCCCTGGGTAGACAAGAGCTGTGCAATCGTCACGCATGACCACGAATTGCGAGCTGTGCTACGTAAATAGTAGAAACATAAGCTTATGGAACCTCGTCTCAGACAGCGGTCAACATAAACAATCATCTCCAATGAAACTTGTCCCCAAGAAACGAGTGTCTTAGCAGGGTGTTTCCATACCGCAACATGTAGGTCTATCATTGCTGGAAACATGCAAATAGTAACAACCAGGCAGACTTCAGTGATCGTTGGCAAATAAGGATACCTGACAGTCAACAGCCGCGGGGGTTTCCTTAAATTTCGTCCCCCCTTTCTATCATCTCTCTACTTTTTCGACCATTCCACTGTTCCTCTCTTGTGAGTCTCCGACGACGTTCGAGGACAGACCGCAAGGTATAGCTTGCTTTTTATTATATCGGTTAGGTAGTGCTCAACAGGCGACAAGTTTATTATAGCTAAAACCCTAAAGGAATAAGTTAACCTCACCTGCTTTGGTAGAGTATAGCTTAGGTGACTCAGGCCGTGAGACTTTCGAGGTATAAAACGCACCTTTTCTTGACTTTTCCTCTGATCATACCTCATTCTTTCACTTTCACTCGAGCTCTCTCGTCATCTGCGCACCAAATCAACATAATGCCGCCACCGAAGACAGACGAGGAGATCCAGGCTGGCTGGGGACCTCAGCAATGGGAGTTCTTAAAATGGAACAATGAAAACACGGAAGCAATCCAAGCATCGATGAGACAGGGCGCTGAGTGGGATGCCTTCGACAAGTTGATCGAGCAGAAATGGCCGGATCCCAAAGATCAAGAGGCTTTTGACGAGTGGTGCGACGAATGGTTCGGCCGTCATGACACTCGAATGTCCTACCAAATGAGCTCCCGAGAGTTCCTCGATATGGTATCCAAAACCAATTTCTTCGATAATGAGAAAGCGGGCGCGCTTTATTGGACCATGGAGATGCATAATATGCCCTTTGTTACTCTTTGCGAATCCAACTTCGGAGGCGTTCTCACTTGCTACTGTTTCAAGCCCTTAACGAAGTATCTTGAACCAAATCGCAAAGACTCTGGACAAGGACAAGAAGTTATAGACAGCATTGTGCTCACCATGGAACTTGACCCTGATGTTCTTGATCGGCGTTTAGCCAACTCCTTAGGGGACAGCTTGTCGCATTCACGCCCGCCCTCTTTTTTCTTCGGCTACGGCCCGGAGCCAACTTCACTAGCCTCACCCACTGCTCTCCCTGATAGTAGAATGTCGTCCCTCAGTCCATTCATCTTTGCTCAGTTCGGTGCAATATTTGTCTTTGGTGGCGACTGGGAGAAAGCTCGCCGGAGCGGTCGCGATGCAATCAACGAAGGTCCATGGTTGCAGAATGGTCGGTGAACGGATGAGATAAAAGATAAATTTGGATTGCCAGTGATTGTTATTATTGCACTTTTCGGCCGGTAGCTAAAGAAGAGGTTGAAATACCAGCGGAGGCCTAAACTAACACGCTTTGGAGAGATCAGTCCATGTTTAATAAAATTAAGAAAACTCATATACTAGACTTAGGGTCAAGAAATGCATGGTTGATTGTGCCGAGTTAGGCTGTCGAACGACATGCAACAAATGTAGGCAACCTTTCGGATAGGGGCGTGTAGACAAACCAGCATTGCTCGGACAAATGACCTTCCAACGCCAGATGAGGGATGACATAGCTCGACTGCAACAATACGGACAGGCAGGAAACAAATTTGAAGGGATATACACTCCCGAGGAAATTAAACAGAATCTAAGTCACGGGTGTCGTCCAACAGAATTAACATGGGGGAGCAGCATCAGAAGATTCAGTACCTACGTTCACGATACGGCACAAAGATACGTAGATACTTTCGAATTCTGTAATCTATACAATGCAGTACAACAAACTACCGCGATTACGCAGTCTCATTATGTGTCGTCTCCTTCTCGTCGATCTCTCCCTTGAGACCACCAGTACGCTTGGCCTCCTCAATCTTCTCGTCAAAGCCTCCACTAGCCTTGGCGCTACGCCAGGCAGGGATGTTGCTCTCAAAGATAACATCAACCTCCTCGAGGGTCTTGCGCGCAGTCTCGGGGTAGGTGAAGAAGGCGTGGACAGTCATGGCGATACAGAAGGTGCCGAAAATCATGTATGTCTGCCACTGAATGTTGTGGAAAGATGGGGGGACGAAGAAGGCCAGAGCCAGGTTGAAGCTGAGGGCATGTATGTTAGTATCTGTGAATTGAATTGTAGTTGGGCAAGATGACTTACATCCAGTTACCGGAGGCGGCGAGACCGACACCCTTGGCTCGGTACTTGAGAGGGAAGACTTCACTAGCGTAGATCCAAGCGACGGGGGCCCAGGTGAGACCGTAAACTCCAACGAAGATGTAGGCCAGAGCGATGACGGCCTTGGCGGGGGCTCCCTTGATAGCCCAAGTCAAGTTATCGTTGCCTTGTCATGGTTAGTCTTTGTTCAGCCATTATCAAGACGTGAATGGAACTTACCAGCAATACCATCGACGGGGTAGCCGTGAGCAGCCATGACAGCTCCGCTGGTAAAGTGCAGAATACCGCACACCAAAGCTCCGCCGATGAGGATGGGTCGACGACCGACGCGATCGATGTAGGGCAGGACAACACCGGTAGTGACGAGGAAAATGACATATTGGATGATGGAGGATGTAAGGGCAGTGTTACCAGTCATACCAGCCATGTTGAAGATGTATACGAGATAGTAGAGCATGACATTGCCACCACTAAGTCCGCGTTAGTACCAGGAACTCATTTAGAATCGATAGGGGTAAACTTACAGCAACTGTTGCCAGATTTGTACACTAACACCAACCATGGTGCGCTTCCAGACACCAGGTGCGAAAAGACCGAGGTAGCCAATGTCCTTGGACTCGCGGGCAATGCGAACAGCTTCTCGAACTTCTTCCATCTCTGCAATAACGACAGGGCTGTCGAGATCACCACCAGCGTGAAGGTGAGCCAGGTTGAAGTGAGCTTCCTCCCAGCGATCGTGCTGAGCGAGCCATCGGGGAGATTCGGGGAAGAAAAAGAGGCCGCCGAGGAGAATGAAGGCGGGGACGGCTTGGATACCCCAAGCGATGCGGAAGGCAGAAGCATCTTTAATGCCAACGGAGCAGCCGTAGGAGATGAGGTACATGATGAGAATACCTAGTATTGTTAGTCGTTGTATCACACCTTTGAATGTGTCTAGACTTACCCCATTCGATGGACCACTGCTGAATACCGACAATACGGCCACGAATATCCGAAGGTGCAAGCTCAGCAAGGTATACAAGAACCTGCGAACTGGTAATACCGATAGCCACACCACCGACGATACGACCAACGATGAGATGTCCCACGTTCTGGGCGGAACACTGAAGAACAGCACCGGCGATCCAGAAACCACAGGCAATCATGAGAGCCTTTCGTCGACCGAGTCTATCAGCGATAACACCGGCGGCGAGAGCACCGACGAAAGATCCAGCAGACATAGAGGCAGTGATACCGCCCTGCTCGGTTGGGCCAGGGTGGTTGAAGTACTCGAGATATTGGTCTGAGCCAATCCAGGCGCTCATGGAGCTGATGTCGAAACCGAAAAGCATGCCGCCAATGGTGCCGATGGCGGCAAGCGCTGTCTTGTGTTAGTCAAGATGAAACACGACCATCTGATAGGGAGTTCATCGTACCGTAGATGTTCCAAATCCGATACATGGTGGATAAGTAGGTCTCTAGAGGCTCGATCAAAGAAAAGTGATGATTTCCATTCAAAAACTGGAAACCATCTGGTCGTTACCTTGGGTTCTTTATATAAGACATACTCACTATCCCAAGAGACACGCTCAAGGATAGCGTGGAGAAGGTGTTAGAAGCGCACGAGTGATGTTTTGCGGTTTCAATGGGGCTCTCCAACGTCATGCACTACGGAGGAGAAAGGGAACGTTTCGTTGCCCACGGGGGATGTGATGGGGCACCCCAGGATCGTCGTCGGTTCAGGAAGATAGCGTTGGCTTGGCTGGTGCGGGAAAAACGTGGCGTGGTTTGGGTTTAGACGGTTGATGCTCATGCGGTTTTTGGTGAAGCGATGGGGTTTCGATACTACCAAGTTTGTCATATACCATGTTGCTATTACCGCGGAGAACAGGTCTGATGATCGGTAGAGTTTTGGATGTTGAGATGCTGTGTAGTTTGCAGCCATCTTGTCAAGTACACCATGTACGCCTATGCTTTGTCTACCTAAACATTGCCCAAGAATGACTCTCTTCTTGGTCACTGTCCATGCTCACTCAGTCAAGTGGTGAGAGATACCTGAGCGGCTCCGCGGATTAGGCTGGGGAGAGAGGGTATTCCCGGGGGATGATATCATAGAAAAGACATGGGAACCCTGCCGCACTCTAATGCAATGTCACCTCCAAGTTCTCCTTTGCCGACAAATCGCCCATTACCGTGTGCAAACGCTACTCTTGGAATACGACTTCTCGAAACCCTTTAGAAGGGCTTAGCATTGAGAGCAAGCTATGATTGGAGCGCATGCCTTTAGTTTGTTGGTGCGAAGAGCAGTGATCATCGGTTTCTCAGTGCGCGTCGTGTGTGTCTGTTCGCACATAACCAAGAGGAATGAATGCTCCACTATCTCATATGGGATCCCTGTCCCTTCACCTGAAGTTCCCGTGACAAAACATGGCGATATTTATGAGGCAGTGGTTTATTTACACAAGTTCCTCACGGCATCAAGATCGCGTATTCGAATAATCAGGGGTCACAGTGTCCGTCGTGTTCAATCCAAGTCACAACTTGGCAGCTTTGGCTATGTCATCAGCGGCTTGAGTGCAATTTTCGCCAGTTGCTGTGGGGAAAGGGCCGAGAATTGCGCCTAGTCTTCTCCATTCCCCGAATTCTCCCCAAATTCCCCAAATAATTCGGGGTAAAGAGGGCCGGCGGAGACGACAATCTTTTGAATCAGGTTGCGATCTAATGGGGGCGGCTAACGACAGTACAGATTATTACGGAGACGATAAAGCTTATGCTACACGATGGGAGGCTTCTACTGTTATTGTTCAGAGTCATACTCTATTAATGAACGTGATGGTGAGGGATAATGACATGTTGTTGGTTCGGTTACTTGAATACCAAGAGGGGAACCCTTGTGTTTTGTTTTTACTCGACAGAAACGTTCCCAGCCTAATCTCAACTGTCACGATTTTTTCTCTTTGAGGAAACCCGGTTTCGGGATTGTCAGGAACCTTGTATGAACCCCTTCGATCTTTACCTCTTTCATCCTACTTGCAGAGCCTCCTTAATCTTCCGCCTTGGCAAATTGTCTTCTTAGTGACAATAAAAGAGGATTCGCCCTACTGTAAGACAAAACCTGCTTGTTCGGCCGAGAGGCTTAGCGTCGGTTTCCCTGCTTTTTTAGTTGGGGTAGCTTTGCATCTCATCTTGGATTCAGGCCAGTCAGGGTTACTCCAACTTCGGCTACAGAGGTAATCAGGTTGACCGCGAGGGTCTTGTATTAGGCAGAAAGCAGGTATAAGGATGTAAGAGTGAGGATGTGACCCTGGTGTTGTTGCGGTCAGGGAGGGAACCGAGCCATGGTGTTGGTTCCATGTCGGAAGGGGCCGAATCTGCAGCTACAGGTTAGGTAGGAAGATGTTGATCAGATGTTTGGTAACAAGACTCATGTGCATGGGGAGTATGCAGTTACTCGTCTGACAAGTGGTTATATACTACAGTGCATTTCCTCGGAAATGATACCACAGTCCCGTGTTTTCTTGCTCAAACTGTCGACGTTGATAATTCGTGGTGAGGGTACCGGTTCATAACGTACATACCGCTTGAGTCTCGTGATATGTTACAGCTCAGCTCAGGATCATAATAGCCTATGTTAACTCTACAGACTCAACTGCAGGTTGCACAGATTCTCCATCTTATTTGAGAAAACGTGGTAGACCCAATGCTCCCCCATCCACTCCACAAAAAGGCCAGCCAGACAGACGCCCAGAGACTGCCAATCCATGCATGCTTCAGCAAAGATTATCTTGGCCTTATAATCCTACATAACATGCAAGTCTCATCCAAAGTGTGTTGCATTGCTTGAGATCTATTTCTACTTCAGGACTATGATCATCACATTTACAGATCGCTCATATCTGACTGGCATAAACATTGGAGCGACACACTCCTCTCAATTATATACTAGAAATTAACTACACGCTAAGAACGCTCATCATCAATTGGTGGCATAGTCATTCAGCGTCAAGTACATGGGGCTTGAAAAATATACAGTAGTCAAAGCAGCCAGCTGCTCGACTTAGCCTTTCAACACATGAACCCCCATATCCACTCAAAATCTAATGAGCGACTTCTCAAACAGATGCTTTCATAGCTTCTTAAAAGTTGGAGGAAGCCTTGTACTCAGCACCGGCAGTGACACCGACCTTGCTGACGGTGACGGTCTTGCCAGTGCTGCTGGTGACCTTGACATCGACAGAGTCGCTGCCGAAGCCAGCAGGGTTCTCGAAGAAGTTGTAGTCCTTGCGCTCGGTCTTTGCCCAGGTGCTGCCACCGTCAGTGGAGACCTCGAGGCTCTCGACGGGCTCGTTGGCGTTGACGACCTGGATGGAGAACCAGTTGGTGGAGGTACCCTCCTTGTTGTGAAGAACCAAGGGAGTGGTGATGCCGCACTCGACGAACTTGTAAGAGGTCTCGACGATACCGTCGGTTCCACCAACGGCCTTGAAGGCGTCGGGGAAGAGATCAAGGTGGCCGGGCTCGCACTCGGGGCACTGGTCAACGATCTAGAATGGAGTTAGCGTGTTATACTTATGAATGTGATGGGTTACTGCTTACCATAGCCTTGATGGTTCCAGAAGGACCGGTAACCTCGATACAGGCACCACAGTTGGCACCGTTGTCCCACTTCTGGCCGGAGAAAGCAGTTCCGAGAATGCCAGAGGGAAGAGTGTAGGTGGAGAACATGCAGTTTCCACCCTCAAGGTTACCGCCGTAGAAGGTGGAAGAGCCGGAGACGGAGGTACCGTCACCAAGGGGTGTAGATTCGGAGCTCGATCCGGAGCCGGAGGCAGAGGTGGCCTGGGGCTTAGCCGCGGCCTTCGTGGTGGTAGGCTTGGTGACCTTAGCGAGGGTGGTCTGAGGAGCAGCCTCAGAGACAACAGGCTCCTCATCCTCAACGGCAGAAGGCTGCTCAACAACCAGCTGAGGAGCCTCCGAAGTCACGGGTGCGGACACGGCGGTGGTGGCTTCGGGGACGGAAGGCGCCTGAGTGTAGACGGGCTCGACGGAGTGGGCAGGGTGCGAGTGTTGGACCTTGCAAGCCCGGCCCATGACTGCGGGAGCAGCAAGGAGGATGGGGAGGAAGAACTTCATGGTGATCGACGTAGACGAGTTTCAAATGTTCAAAAATAGTCTCGAGGTTGTAGTGTTCCTGGGACTTGCCAAGGATACAAGGTAGCAGTGGAGTTATTTGCAATGGATATGAATGTACAGCAAAGAGTGAGTACAGCTGGAAATGAATGAATGGACTGGTACCCGAGAAATCGTCTAGAATCTCGGTGTCAAAAAAGAGTGACTGGTGAATGAGAGTGTAGTGTTGAAAGTACAAACCAGAAAAGAAATCGAGCGGGCAAACGAGCTTATTATTCAAGATTTTCAGAAGAGCACGTTTCTCGGACCCCGGCACATCATCCAATCTCGTTCCTGCAGCACGAAGGGGGGCCTTTTTGGTGGCCAACTTACAAGACTGAGGCCATTTTGGTAGGGCTGATACAGGTTCATGATCCCTCTAATTTCGCATTGGCTGTCGGACCGGGATCTTGAGCAGGGATCACCACGCCAAACTGCGGCAAGGTGCTGGGTTTCATATGACAGAAAACGGTCGAACCGAACTAAACGGGAATTCATGTCCGTGCCGTGGCCCGATCGAGCCGGCGACATCGAGTGGTTGTCAGATTGTTGTCGTCTTACTCTTGAGTGGTTGATCGAGTGTTGTATCGCCAGATTTTGGTTTCACGCGGAGGCAAGTCGTGCCAACCTGAATCCGGAAAAACGTCAGAATAAGAGAAGACTCTTAAGGGGTCAGTATGATCAGTTATTGGCTGAATATTGGCTGAGTGGTGTAGTGGATGTATGCCAGATCGCAGAGTTGCATCGGTGATCGCCCCAGATGGGTGCTGGGATGAGTGGTTTCTAGAGGGGCCGATTTCGATGGAACCCGTGACGGCAGTCGTCTCTAACTTATTATATATTCGTCAGCTTGGCCTCTAGGTGTTGCAGAGCTGCAAACATAAAACATTGTAGTAACATCAATTGCGTGACAGTTTGTCGAAACGCCAAGAGTGAGGCCGTTTCACGTCTATGATGATGGATACATGTCAACAAACTCACTCACTCTACTTACTCAGCACATGATAGAGCCGAGATTTGCTTTCATCTGAATGATTTTGATCTGTCGTATTGTATTTCGGCGAATTACATTTTGGGCTTAACCATCGGCATTTTTTGCTGGGTAGAATATCACTATTTGAGTAATCTACACGGCCGCAAAGCTGTATTGAGCCGACCGGAACACTAGAAACCCCCAGAGAACTTTATTTTTGCTTCTTGCTTCTTTTGACACGCTTACCTCCGACCCAATGTTCATGTTGCAGGTCTGAGTCTCACCGGAATTATGAGCCTACTCTCGGTACGGTGGCAATCTAAACTGGACCCATGTGCTCCAATATCCCTGCGATATACTGTGCCGCAGATTTAGTTTGCAATAGGGTATTTGATGCATTTACAATAGAGGAAGGGTTCGACATCATTGCTCATATACGCAACATGAGTTACCGGCGTACACAATGCGTCCTGTTCAGATCAGACTCAAACGACGAGCGAGTCCAATGAATTGTCAGAAAGACTTCCTAGAAACCTCGCACAATGAGAATTCAGTGATGGTTCACCAACACCAAGCTTGACATCAACTGTTGTAAAGACCAGATCCAGGGAATTTTATCACCATACCAGCTGTAGGGGCAACGAAAAGAAGCTCTCCGCCTATAATCGTCTCCCCGGACTGGAACAAATACTGGAAAGCCACCATGATGTCTTGAAGTTTACTTCCCAGCCCAGTAAGTATTCACAGCTTTGTGTGCACATTCAGGAACGATCCGGTCGATCATGGGCTCTAGAAGCATTCGCGATTTCCCACTCTCGTCTCCGGATACGCACTGAATAAAGCGATCTAGAACCAAAATATTTCAGTTGCCTGTGTTAAACAATTCACAGTAAAATCAATGGCAGCTTCGCGAGGGCTTACGGCTGTCGACAAATCTCAGTATCTGAAAACTCGCTGATTCAAGGCCGTAATATTGATACTTGTATGTTGGATAATCTGATCACCCCAAGCCTGCAACTGACATCAAACCTCTTCGGTGTTAGAATGGTCTAAGTGAGAGAAATGGATGTTGGCACTCGACTGAGAGATTCATTTGACTTGGCCACTACTTCTACAAAAGCATACCCTGAACGGATTACTCCTATATGCCTTGCGTAATTTTTAAAATGTACCTTATTCGCTGGTTAAGTTCTCTAGAACTAGTTGAAGGTGAAAATTAGAATGGATCAAGTCTGATTGTGTATGCGCTGTTCTATTAGACTTAGTTCGCAAGGCTGTGAAAGCGCGGAACAGCGATTGGCGGTATCAACATTCAACTCAAAACATCTGATACTTTGTTGCCTATTGTGCCATTTGTGATGCGATGGTATTGGATTTATCTGTCGCATGAACAGACTTGTAGATTGTATGTCTCTGCACACCTTGGTAATGAAACACATCACTTGACAGCCAGCTGGTGAGGGATAGACTCACCAAAGGAACATTTGAAATGTAGCTGCGATAGCGTGATGAAACCCTTCGACCATCAAGAATCAGCGAACCTGAGTAAATCAGATGACTATAAAAAATAAGGTAGGTATTTCACTATGCCTTGGCGACGAGCATCACTGATAGCAAGTAGCATCTTCTCACTAAGATACATAGCAACACCCTACTTTTATTTTACTCTATATAAACGGGGTGCTATGGCCTTCTTTATCTTTTCGTCCATACTCAAACACCTTTCGTGTTCCATACATCCTCCCGCCTCTTTCCAAATACCCTCATCGCCAACACACAGCCTCGCACCTCATGTCTGGAGAACCTACATTCTTGACTCCCGCTGAGGGAGGTCGAATTTGGAGAGACTTCACTTCAACTGACGAGACGTTCAGGCACTTCAACGAACCCGCGCCCGATGAACGTCCCAATTATTGCTTTGCTATCACAGGCGAAGCTCTGCGTACAGTACATACTCCCCAGGACTGGTTTCTGATCGTGTTTACTGATAGAACTGTGTTCAAGGAACCCCCCAGCTATCGAAGAATCGAAAATGAGAGGGATTGGACATCCTGGAAGACAGATGTGAGTCTCGGGTATCCGATTCGTTCAGTCGGCATAGTGACACACACGGGACTGAACGATTACCTCTCCATTGTTTTCAATTGACCAACAACTTATAGTGCGCTCCCGCAGTGATCCCAGGAATCTCGAAACCGTCGTTCTCACTTCTGTAAGTATCAACACAACGTCGAGTCTTGTGTACCTCTGACAGATCTAAGCATATGCCCCAGGAAGAACAGCCATGGGGATGATGGGACAAATTTGAAGCATTATCCTCAAACATTGTCTTGGCTACCCGTTTCAGCAGACAAGACCAAGGATATTGCAACCAGTATGTATGTGCCGGCTGCTTTCTTCGACCTCATCAGACGCCCAAGGACCGTCTTCACCAAACTTGAGAGTTTCGTTCAAGGTCAGAAATGCGAGGGTGAGTGTTGAATCTGAACATCTGTGCATCTTTCTGATATGACCTAGTCTATGTTTTCTCCGTGAACCCAGCATTGGGCCACTCCACAGCGATCAACGTCACCTACTTTCCTGACACGCAACAAGTCTTTGGTGTTTTCATGGGATACAACGACCGCGAGGACTTTGAAGACATAACGGCACACCTCTTTCTCAACCGACGCTTTGTCGAGAATCCATTTGCGCTCATCTTGGCTTTTCTGGAATTCGAGAAGAAACACCGCTTTGCACAGATTGACTATTTGGTCGACAAGCTGAGTGACAAGATAGCCCGGTACCAACGCGCCAGTCAGGAAGCTGACGACCAGAGCGAGACTATCCATGAGCTTTATAGCCGGGTAGGAACGCTGACAACACAGCTCAAGATGTGGAAAATGCAGCTCGACAAACTGCTGCCTCTATGCCCTCGAATCACACCGCGGCGGGAATATACGATGGAGAGGGGAGGATTCTGGCTCCGACCAGAGGACTATATCGCCGAGCTCCAGGATGTCTATGAAGAGGGTATCATGCGATGCGAGAACTCGATGCAGACAGTGGCCTTGGCCATTCAAGTGGTATGCCAGATCGTTCGGAAAGAAGTTTATATCTAGCTAATGTGTAACGATAGAATCTCGTGGAAGTGATGCATAATAAGACTTCCATTAACGATTTCGAGTGCGAGTGAATGAAATCAATCGATCGCCATGCTTATCGTGTTCTTCTGGGTAAGTTCAAGGTAAACTACTGAGAAACGGATGCTCATACCCCCGGGACTTGGATGCTTCAGTGTGTCACTTAGAAATAGCTTAGGCTAGGAATAAAATAAGAATGAGAGCATGTCCTTTCGAATAGTCATTGCTTTTTTAACTTACGATACTTTACATGTATGACATCATAAGTATTCCTCTAGTTGAAGATCTTCTAGCATTCATAGACAGTTGACACTGTAGTAAGCGAGAGCAAAATGCTCAACTAGAGCGAGACATCGACATAAGAAGTCATAAGCCAACAGATGTCAGAAAAAGAATTGATAGAGTTCTTACGTCTCATCAGAAGCACTTGGCAATGACAAACTGCCGGCATCACCAAGTACCGAACTTGACAAGTGATTGGAGATGACCCATGTCAGATCCTTGGGTATAATTGCTTCGGCCGAGAGATCGGATCCGGGGAAACACGTTTGCCGCAGTTCAGGGGTTGTGTTGGTTGAGGCGAAACTTTCGGTCAACGGTTGGGTCCCGAGGTACCCGGCTAAAGCTTAGAACTGTTGAAACATATTTCAATTCTGCATTTCAAGATCAACATCACATGGTGATGATCAGTTTCATACAACTTCCCTTCACCGGAACTCGGTGCATTGGATGAGAAGCACCGACATACATAGCCGATACCGAGGCCTGTCCATCGCCTTCGGAGCGATTACCAATATCGACAAAAGATGAGACAGAATTCTCTAGATTGCCATGCACCTCCAGAAGCAAGCATGAGTCAACATCAAGGCCCCATTTGCCCCCTCTAGTAAGCCAAGACCGAGCCTCGGCAGCCCTTCTGCAACAGAAGATCAAAACACACGGACACGTTTTCTCTGTCGGGGCATAACTCCCCTCTCCTCACCAAAGAGCTGAAAGCCTCATCCCCAGCTTCGATGGGTCCCCCGGGCGGGACCAACACGTCGATCCCCGACGACGCCGGTGCCGAATGGTACGGTGCAGGCCGGGGATATATCCGCATGGGAATAGCGCCCCGGCGGCGGGGGCACCCTTTGTGGCGGGGCAGCCGAGCAAAGAACGACTAGAAAGTTGTTGGTGAGCTTTAGCGTTGACATTAGTTTCATGCTTCTCCTACCGGTCAACATACGGAGATAACAACCCCAGATAGACAAGACACGCGCGGCGTGTTAGTCAGTCAAGTTACTGGTCTAAGGGAGGGTCTGAGGAACGCAGAATGGGTACAAAAAGGTTCACCCCCCGAAGCCACCAGTTGGACCTGCCAACTCGTCAACTGTCACACTAGATCTTGTTTAATCAGGCCCAAAGACAACTTGATTCGGTCGTGATACACTACATCTCCAGTGTCGTGAACAACATCATCATCACCAGGTACAAAAAGCCCCCTTCGGAACGATCTACTGTCCCACAACAAAGATCGAGAGACACAGCATATCTCAGCTTCGATACAAAGCTTGAACATCAAACTGACTCGGCCGACGACATACAGACCTACCTAATCATCACATCTTGGTTTCACAATGGCTCGCGAAAACCTCTCCGTCGTGCTCGCTGAGCGTCCTACCTCCGACATCATCCCCAACCAGACCTTTAACCAGAAGACTGCTCCTGCGCCTACACCGGCTGATCTCAAGGATGGTCAGATCCTCGTTGAGAATCTCTACCTCTCCCTAGACCCCGCCATGCGAGGCTGGCTTCGAGGTAAACGGTCCTTTTTGTAACTGTCAGATTCCGTACTAACACCATGTCTCAGATGCCCGCTCTTATCTCCCTCCAGTTCAGATTGGCGAAGTCATGCGTGGCTCCTGCGCATGCCGTGTCCTTGCCTCCAAGAGCAAGCTTGCCAAGGAGGGCGATATCGTCGCTGCGAGCGCCGGCTGGACTGAGTTCGCTATCGTGCCCGAGGGCCGTTTCGAGCCTGCTTCATTCTACCCTGGTATTCAAGACCCCAAGGACATGCTCTCTGCGCTCGGCATGACCAGTCTGACTGCATGGGTTGGCATGTCCAAGATTGCTGACCCCAAGCCTGGCGAGCTTGTCGTTGTTTCTGGCGCTGCTGGTGCTACTGGTAGTGTCGCTGGTCAGATTGCCAAGCTCAAGGGTGCCAGAGTCGTTGGTATTGCTGGAGGAGATGACAAGTGCAAGTGGCTCGAGGAGCTCGGCTTTGATGTTGCGCTCAACTACAAGGCTGAGGACTTCAAGCAGAAGTTTAACGAGGCCACTAAGGACTTCATTGATGTCTACTACGACAATGGTAAGTCACCACTAACACATCTTTAAGTCCACCGTGCTAATAATCTTCTAGTCGGCGGTGACATCCTCGACATGTGTCTCATGCGAGCAAAGGAGCACGCCCGCTTTGTCGAGTGCGGTCTCGTCAGCCAATACAACGCCGCCAAGCCCACAGGCCCCCGAGCCTTTTCTCAGATCGTCACGATGCGCATCAAGATGCAGGGTTTCATCGTTCTCGACCACGTCAAGGAGTGGCCCGCCGCTCGCGCTGAGCTGGCTCAGTGGATCGCAGAGGGCAAGCTCAAGAAGACCGAGACTGTCGTCGAGGGCGGTCTCAAGGTTGCTCAGCAGGCTCTTGTGGACTTGTACAAGGGCATCAACACAGGTAAACTGATCGTTGAGATCAAGAACCACAACGAGACGCCTTCGAAGCTGTAAGGCTAAAAATGAAAAGGAATAGAAGGGATATTATGCTAGAAATCGGTTTCAACGATAGATGCCTTACCTTACGTGTAGTTAATGATTATACCAACGACTTTTACCAATGATGTTCCATTTGTTCTTTTATTCCTTCGGAAGGTTCTCTCCGATCTAGACTTCTTAGTGCCACACTATTTTAGGATACTCGCGGCGACTAAATGCTTCTAGTCTGGTCTATTCATGCGACTAGTAAAGATCGCATGGAATTACCCCTTACGTGCCTGGTCAGCGGGGCGCAAAGGTAGCAGCGAGTAATGCCGAGACTACCTACACCACAGTAGAGCTCGCCCAATAATATCATTATGCATTATGGATTCTATCAATCTCCAGTTAACTTTTAACCATAGACTATGTGCTTGTGCACATAGAATTAATAAACGTAGCGGAAGTATGGGTTCTCCTTGTCAGTCAAGTCTTGGAACGCCAACTTGGCTCGCTCGCTTTCGTCGCCGATGTCCTGAACATCTCTCCTCTTGTTCTCATTGCGAAGAACAAAGTACAGCGTAGTAGACGCAAGAATACAAATGATGTAGCTGAAAACAGTTAGTATTGACACTAATCAATATACTGACTCGAGACTTACCAGATAATCAGGCCCAGCCAGAGAGCAGGGTAGTGGTCCTTCTTGGTCTGGCTCCAAACGAGCTGAGGACCAACGATGTTACCCACGCAGTACGCAACAAAGATAGTAGCAGCCATGAAACTCTTCTTGGTGTGGCCAGCCACGTTGGACATGCCAATAGTGATAATTAGACTCACCGTGCCGCCAAAGAACCCCGTGATAGAGTATCCCACGACAGGCGCTGCAGCACGGTATGACCACTCGCTCTTCCAGATGATGGCACATCCAGCGATAACAGGCAAGCAGGTAAAGATGAGCATAAAGATACGAATGTTGTTGAACTTGGAGCCCAGCCAGCCAGTCAGAAGAATGACGATGAAACATAAGCCGCCGAGGGGGAACTGGAACAAGATCGAGTGCAGAGTGCTCCAGCCAAAAGTCGAGACGATGAGAGGACCGAAACCGCTGACAGCGCCGTTGACAGTGTATGCTGAAGCCATCATCAAGGCGATGAGCCAGATCTTGACATCAAGAATAGCCTCTTTGAGCTGAGACCCTTTGAACTTTGTGCATCGCACACCAGTCTGTCCATGTCGAAGACGCTCCACAGCTGCAAACCTCTCTTCAGAAGTGAGGAACCAAGCCGACACTGGAGAATTCGGCATAACGAAGCAGAAACATCCAAAGAGAAACGTCAACGACCCTGCGAGGAGGTAAATATACTGCCACCTCTTCAACCCACCACCCGTAATCTGCGCAAACCCATAGTTCAACGCTCCTCCAATAATCGTGAAAATACCCGTCGACGAGAACCACCAGCTCTGTCGCAGCGACTGCTCCGCTTGGGTATAATACCCAGACACAATGCACATGAAGCCTGTGGGGATGATACTCTCGACAAAACCCAGGAAGAAACGCTGCACGTACAGACCCTTGTAGGATGTCACAGCGGCGGTGAGCAGACAGATGGCGGACCAGAGGATGACTACACCACCAAGAACGCGGCCAATGTTGAAGCGCTGAAGTGCAAAGGTCATGGGGTATAGACCTGCCAACATGCCGAAGTAGAAAAGAGAGGTGGCCCAGCTCAGACGACGGGTGTCGACGGTAGGTGGTGTTGTTGAGGGATCAACGACGGTGAGGTCAAGATCTGTCGTCATACCGAAGAGAACAGCTGATCCGAGAATAGCTTTATCATAATAAACGAAGCCATCTAGACACCCATAATCAGCAATATTCAAGCCTATGTGACGAAAAACGTACATCCAACAATCATAGCAGGAATGAGAAACATATCAATCTTCCTCACCGCGCGCGCCTCAACAACAGGATCAATCGCATGTCGCTCCTCACCAACAATAGCGATAGCTTCATCCTTATTTCCCACGGCGCCCTGCGCAGCTTCATCAGCGTGGTTATTCCCAAATGTTCCCATGGTAGCGATATCGGAGAGCTCAAAAGGTGAGTGGCGATGAGGTTGCGATGATCATGATAACATAACCCAGGAAAAGTTTTTAAAACACTGGCTGACTGTTTAAATATCGGCTATTTTAGACTAAAAGATAAATTAATTGCTGGCCAAGAATTGAATTGAATTGTCATATGATAACTAAACACATTGAGCGAATTTCTGCATCACATCACAAAAAATGAACCGTTGCACCCTTGATAGCCGTTTTAAGCCTCACCTGCATTACGCCGCCCTACGCCTTAGGAATGGGTCTTTGAGCTAAAGTGAACTACAGGGTTTTGTTGTCTCATTAGCTTGATGTTCTCGACCGTGCTACGGACGTGACGCGGGATTAATTAGGGCTGGGCCGTGGGGATTGGTTGACGATCGAATGATGGGTGGACCAGGAGGTTGGGAGATGTTTCTTTTATATGTGGTTATGAATCATCGGCTATCACCCGAGAGGTCGCTTCGAGATAAGGTTTAATAAACGGCCGAAGTCATTGCGGAAGCACAGATAATTCGAAGTTATTGAAACCGCTCATAAAGACCAAATCTTGAGAAATAGTTGACTGATGAATTTATTTAAAGCACCGTTTACCAGTATGGAAGAATAGAAGGACTAATCCACACTAGACAGTCCTAGTTTTAGCCCACCTCTCGCGAGTCATCCAAACAGCCAAGCATAGAGCACCTGTGATCCAACAATATCTCCAGATGATTTGTTTAGACCACTTGTCCACTGGCAACAGATCCGCCGGCCCAGAAGATGACGCCGGTGGGATTCCCTGACTTCAGAGATCAAGACCAGCCTCGAAAGCCCTCTTCTTGAATTCCTCCAACTCAGTCTCGGCCTTGGAGCGCGCTTTCTGAGCCGCAGAAACCTTGGACTGCGCCGTGTCCCTCTCCGTGTTCGCTTCATCAATTGTATCTCCCTGCGCCTTGACCTTCTTCTCCAGTTCCGCGATTCTCTTCTGAAATCGGTCAAGCTGAGTCTGGTTCTGGCTGTTTGTTGCTTCGAGCTCCTTGTTTTGCGACTTAAGTTCGCCATTCTCCTTGATCAAAGCCTCGTTATTCTTGACTTGAACGTCTAACTCGGCCTCAAGACGAGAGATAGTAGTCTGTTGCTCGATGATCTTCTTCAAAAGACTGTCAATGCGGGCCTTGAGTTCTTCACCATGGGCGTGACACGTGACCAGCTCCTTCTTGACGTCGCTAATCTGAGCTTGCGCATCTTCGAGGTTCTTTTGAGTCTCCTTGAGAATGTTGCGCTCCTGCTCGTCCTTGACCTTGTCATTGTGGATATACTCCTTGAGTTTAGAAATCTCATTTCGAAGATCATCGGCCTCATTCGAGGCTTTGGCGAGCTCCTTCTCCAACTCCTTGGCCTTGGCTCTCGCAGCGTCGCGATCAAGAGTGAGTTCCTCCTTGGTCTTAGTGAGATTGGCAATATCAGCCTGTCGAGCCTTGAGCTGTTGAAGCAGGGCGTGGTAGTCGGCATCAAGGGCAGCAAAACGCTATGTGAATTGCGAGTAAGTTCCCAATACTTGATACGAGTTTGGGGTTGACATACATCTTGAGCATACTTGGCCAAGTAGCCGGCCTGGTCGACGAAAGCAGCAGTGTGTGCCAGTGTCTCAAGGAGACCCTTGGGGAATGGCAGAGGAGTCAGAATGCGAGGGAGCGAACACTGAGATTGTGGCTTGCGAAGCTCAAGTTCACCCTTTTCTAAGGCGGTGGTCTCAGGGGGGTCAAAGTCACTACGTGATAATTAGCAGCAAGAAATGAAAGTCAAGGTAAGACGTACTGAGAGTGAAGTTGACGCTCGATGATAGCCGAGCGAATCATGCTGCCAACATCTTCACCATGGTTGCCTTCCTTGACATGTATAGCAAGCTTGTCAGTCTTGGCCTCCCAGGTGCAGCTGATGTCGTAGTAGGACTTGTAAGAAAACTTGACCACATCGCTGCCAATGCCGGACACCGACTTTTGGACCTCATTGCGGAAGGACGGGTCCTTGAGCTTTCCAGCTGAGTCCTTGGTATACTGCCACAGAGATAGGATGGGCTTGCCTTCGCCAAAGCCATCAGGAACGATAAAGATGGCATGCTCGTTCTGGGCGAAGTTCATCCAGTTGAATTTGCCGGTCCAGATACGAGTTGTGCCAGTGAGTTCTTGGTCGGACTCCCAGATGCGCTGAAGAGGCATGGGGGAGCTCACGCCGTTCTGAGGGTTTCTCATGACAACGCTGAGCTCTTTGTAACCACCTTTGGTGGTGACGGTATAGTTGTACCAAGCACCCTTGAGGTAAAATGTCACATCACTAGCCTGGGTCTGAGTGACGGTGTCAACAGTGATGGTGTCGAACCAGTTCCTCTTCTCGATGCCCTGAGCATCGACAGTCCACTGAGAGAAGAGGTAGACGCTGTCGCCAACTCGCACAGGGCCACTGGGCAGGATGATCACAAAGGTCTCATCCTTGCCGTAGTGGTACCAGTTGAGCTTTCCTTGGTAGACAAACATTGCGACTGTAGAGGTGCTTGGGTTCTTCTGTGTGAAAGATGATGATGAGATGAGAGGGGAATGAGTGCTGTTGGGCGTAAGGGAGAACTGATGTTTGAAGGTGCAGAGTGATGTTTTATAGCTCGAGCTCATACCCTTCGGCTTCTATATCACATTCTTTGGACCAAGAGCCCTTTTCATGTACAAGATATCACATTGCTGTTCACAAACATGTTTTTTCTTCTTCTTTTTTTGGGGGGGATTCATACAGCATCGATGACTTCCCGCATGTCTTGATAGTGTTGAGTTGCGGCTGGACTGGCGGTCAGGGCTAAGGGTCCAATCCATGTTCAAGAAGGCGCACTCTATTGCTAAAACTATTGAAAAGGCTGCGTTTGATATATGAGGAGAGGATTGACCTCCAGGTCGCAGCTGAGTTGAACCCCATGTCCTATCACAGACAAGCGACCAGCCACACCCCCAGCATGCTCAATCCAAGAACAAGATCATGCTGCCGCCATCTCGCCCTCAACCTTAGGATAGGCATACTAGGTTGTCGTTGTAAAGACAAGGTTCAGTTCGGCAAGTTCAATGTCTCTTCTACAACCTCATATACGTAACTTCTATAGCCAAGGTCCGACCATATTCCGGTGACCAATCATTCCTGCATGGCTTGATGAGCTCTACATGTCTCAATCACCCTTGCATCAACCCGTGTCTCGGTGTTTAATACGCAGAGAGCATGACGGAATTTTGCTGGTTTGGTACTTGCGGGATCGCTACGGGCCGAAGCGTCCTCTTAGCCCTAGGGGACCTGGACTGTTGTGTCTACCGAGCACCTCGTATTAGTCGTACATAGCACTTGTTTGATCACCAATAAAAGACCATATAAGGAAGATGCTGCATAAAATTAAATTGCAGAAGCATTGGTAGTCTGAACATAGTCATGATTGGCATATTGGGCTGGCTGAAGTCCTTAAATGAGGCCTACTGGCGGGGGCATCGTCAACTCCAGCCGGTCAGGACGCGTCGTTGCTGAGGGGTTGTCTTTCGTGGCTTGAGACCTGATTTCCCGGTCTGTCAAGGCCAGGTCGGAAACGGGACCATACTCTCAGAGACATACTGCGGAGAATAACTCTCCAGACCACACAACGCATCTTGAACGAGTTGGTTTAACTACCGATGCGGTACCGGTACTTCATCTCCAGATATTAACACCGCCATGTCTCATGACGAATGTCGTCCCCCGAAAAAACGACATGTCATCTGATATGTGACTTAGACATATCTAGAACAGCTGCAGAAAGAAGGCTCGCCATCTTAATAAGCAACAGACTAAAATGGTTCATTGCAGCTTGTGCTTATAATATGTCTCCCCAATAGCAAGGGTCTAGCATCGAAAGACAGTAGACAGAGAATGCGGTGAACTGTGTGCTGTTGAGATTCTGTACGGCCTGTGCTCGCAGTAAGCATTTATTTCGTGCTTGACGGATTAAGGTCCACTTCGAGATAGCTTGCTCCGACTTGGAGAACAAGTTTTTGATGCCGGGCAGCGAAGACAACCCCATGATCTTAACAGCAATGCATAAAACACCCATGAAATGAAAGACCGAGTTGGAAGAAAAGATCATACTGGACCTTGCCAGGTATCATACGCATAATCTATAACCTGTAATGCCTATCGCCCCAACGCCTGGCTATATTCAACAACCATGTGCCCTGTCTTGATGTATCATAAGGTATCCATCAGAAGATTCTCTTAATACTGGGTCCTACCCATTGTACTTCTGAGCAGTTCCTATTCTGCCTCCACTGCTCAATCCTGTCGGTAAGCCATCCCGACTTAAAGTCCACCCATCGGTCTTTACGATCCGGTGGTGGTGGAATGACGTTGCCCTTGTCGTCTTTGATCTCGGGCTCGATGATCTTCTCGGTTTGTCTCGACTCGCCGACCCGGAAGGACCTTGAGAGAACACATTTCTTCTCATCTCGTCCTCTCCAGTTGTATTGAAGACAATCGTTGTTATTATCTCTGCAATACTTGCCGCAGGCTTCAAATGAGTCGATTCGTGCTTCAGGCGGCGCAACCCAGAAATCCCATTTACCATTATCCCAATTCTCGGCAACTTCACGATCGCCCGGATGATGGAATTTCCAAACGTCGGAGTAAAGTAACGGACGCTTATGATAGTTAGCAGGTGAAACAGAAACCACCAACAAATCCACTTACTCCGAGTTGTCTTTGGGCAAACTCCCACCGCCAAACATCAACCATGTCCTGCGGCCGCGTCTTGTGTAGCGTCATGACAGGCTGACACCAGTACTTGTCGCTAAATGGAATGCTATGCAAAGGATGCGGGTTGAAGAGCGGCCAATATCCCCGCAACGGCACACTGACGTTCCACAAAGCCCAACCGGTAACGCTATCACCACAGCAATCGTCCCGTAGCATAGGCATCCACTTTTCCGTAGCCGGAGGTTCGACATACTGGCCGTATGGTGTCGTCTTGCGAACCAGGAGGGCCTTAACTGCGCCGCGGCTGAGGACAAAGCCAGGACCGCCATTTGCGAACCAGGTCTTGATGTCTTGTTTAATGTCGTGAGCACCCGGCGAGGGAGAGCCCATGTAGAGCGGCGCATCGGGATCGAAGGTTTGGAGGAAGCGGAAGGCATTGTCCCAGAAGACATAACTGCAGAAAGCCGATGTTAGTTTGTCGTTGAAGTGGGCAGCTCGAACCATAGTAGAACTCACGTATCCGTCTCGAAAAAGAAGTAAAAGTCCTTGTTGGGCTTCATCTTCCATGCGCGCTCAATCATGGGCAGAAACTTGAACTTGTCCATCCTCCAGCCATGAATGCGCGCAGTGGCCTCCTTATCGACATCTAGAGTCCCATTTGCCCGCATCTCCTTCTGCCATATGTAGTTCTGGAAATCGGGATTGTCGTTGTAGTAAATGGCGGGCAGATCGGCGAGGACATCGATAGCTTGGTGGCCGTGTACCGTCTCGTCGAGATCCGAGTAGACAAGTAGTTCATCCTTTCCAAAGCAAGCGCTAACACTGTCGAATTGAGCGTCGAGTCTCTCCTTGGTGTCGGCGTGGCCCATCTTGAGGACAGGCTGGATCGTCTCGAGGAGGTGCTTGGGAAAGGTGGCGCAGAGGTCCTCGGTCGTCTTGCCGCTGGGATCGACGGATACGGGGTAGAAGTAGCTCGTCGTAGAGAATGAGTAGTATTCGGATACGCCGTAGCTGCCGTGGATAACGCCCCAAAAGACGAGGATAAAGAAGACGATGGTGCAGAGGCCGGCGATGGCCATGCGACTGAAGCGCTTGTTGAGCATCAGCCGCCGGCCGGAGGAAGACCAGTTGGAAGGCATTGCAGCTGGTGCTCAAACATGGCACTCAGGCCTTGTTGAGTCGAATAAAGCTGCTATTAAATGCCTAGAGGAGGACGTGGTTGTCAAGGTTGAGTGTTGTCGCAAGTTGGAACATGCATCATGAGGATGGACTGCAGGGATATTCTAGGTGACGAGGCTCCAGGGGTAGAGGTCCACTAAAACTCACCCCTACTTCAACGTCCGAACGCCTCGAATGAACCCTCAACTCCATTTCTCCATGACGTCCTAGTCCCTGATATTATTAGGGAGAAATACGAGAAGACGATTGGCATCTATTAAGCTTACGATTAAGGTTAAATCATGGCTCCAGATCATGGTTGACTGATAAGCTTGCTGCCATGGAGTTCACCATCTTTGCCAGTAACCCTAAACCACGCTCCGGAACGAAATTCGCTCCTGCCACCGTTGGAATGTACTTGTTAAATGGAGTCTTGCATGTGAAAAACATGCGGGCTGTGGGATTCAAGAGAAGCTTACCTTTCAGTAACCAAACTATCCAATAAGGTTAATGCAAAGCCGAGGCTCAGTGATTTTGAATCATAGATGGCGGTTGAGTATCGAGTGTCAAATAGATTTTTTATTAATTAAGTATCTAGAAAGGTAGTCCAAGATAACCCTTCCTTGATCCCTTTTCCAATCTGGGCGTTACCAAGCCAAGAAACCCCAATTAAAATCCACATCCAATAATACAAAAGAAACTCGCTTTTCTCGTCACCAATAAACAGGTATGGCCTACTCGTGTCTAGCCTTAACCTTACCACCCTTAATGTGTCGCGCCACACGAGGATACACATCCAGGTACGAAGTCGCGCCCATCCAAGCATCCAAATGTCCCTTACCGGTGAAGAGCTCCCGCTCATACAAGTCCCTTCCATGGGCATTGCACAGAGTCGTGAAGGAAGTATCAGTGTTCTCAGCTGTGAAGACCATGTTGCCAGTGCCTGAGAGGAACAAGATGGGGATACCGGCCAGACGAGCAATGTTCTCGGGGGTAACGAGATCCCAGCCTTCGTTGTTAGTCACCTTTTCTAGGGCGCCGGTCTGGGTGAGCCAGCTGAGGGACTTCATAGAAGTACCGCCAAGGAACCTATCGAGATGCCTGTGGGTGGCTTCGTTGAGGTTCTTGTGTGTCCAGAGTCTGTTTCATAAACGTTAGTAAGAGAAATCTCAATCAGGATAAGGTATACTCACCGGCCGAATACCATCTGACTTCGGTGGCAGACAACAGATCTACATGTCTCTCGAGAATCTCCCGATGGGTAGAGACGCAGAACTTGGTTAAAGAGTCGCTGCGCGTAAGAGTCCTCAGGGCTACTGCAACAGTCCCACCAGTTACCGAGAAGCTTCTCGTATACTGAAATCGGGAATCGAGACAGAATGTTGTTGACGAAACCGAACTTAGGGTTCATGAAGACCATGGAAGCTGTGATACCGCTAATATACTCTGCAGGGATGGTGCCGTCAAGGAGACCACACGAAAGAGCCAGAGAACCAGCGCAGTGAGCAATCACGTAGATCTTGGCGTTGATGCCCTCATTAAGTGCAGTGTTTTCCTTGCGGATGCGTTCAAGGGCAGCGGCAATGTCTTTGCGGGCATCGTAAGGAGTGTAGTTCTTTTGTGCAATGGCAAGTCTTCCAACACGGTGAGTAAGGCAGTATGTTCTGTATCCAGCCTTTCGGAAGTAGGTAACAGCGTTCTCGTCGATGGTGGGAAGAGCAAACATGGTGTGGTCAACCGCAGCGCCGGGGATGAAGAGGATCGAGCGAGTTTCTTCGCCCTCTTTCTTGATAGGATCCCACATGTGTAGAGTCGTCATCTCATTATCTTTAGCTATCAGCGATATCGTCTTGGTCGGGGTAGTAACATTCGTGCTCGCAGTTATGGCCTCGCTAGGCCACTGTAGACGACCCAGAGTTGACAGGAACGGGATAGAGACCTGGCGAGTGAAGAAGCTCAGGAATGACGCAGTCGTAGAAAGACGCGACCAGATAGTCGGTCCAGTTGGCTGGAAAGTCGCAAGCTCTTGGACAAAGTCCCAAGGCTGAATGTTAAGCGTTCCACGGCCGACCACCTTATCAGAGGCAGCAGGGTCGGTAATAGTGACATACAAAGTGGAAGTCTGCTTCCAGATGGAGATGGGGTTAAGGAACGAGGTGGAGTTGACGACCTTGTAGCCGTTGAAGTGCAACTTCTTTCCACTAGTTGAGACCATGTCAAAGTTGTAGACCAGGTTGGCTGTATCAGGCTGCCTGGGGTCCTGGCTGAAGAGTTGGAATGTGCCTCGGTGAACGACGAATGTTCCGCCGAGAGCCTGGCAGACAAAAGTTCCTGTCAAGTTGGCAGGATGACGGGCGTTGTTGATCACTGAAGTCCAAGAGTCAGTGTTGTGTCCTCAAGACTCAATATGATGGAAGGGGCTGAATGACTTACGCTGATCGATATCCCAAGACTTGACAGTCAAGAAGAAGCGGGCACCCTTGCACTGACTGCGTGCGATCTTAGCAGCAACATCAAAGTCCTTTACTTCCTCGCCGGCATGAATGTAACCACTCATAACCTCAGAGAAGTTGATTCCGGCGTTGCCGTTGTCTTCTGCCTCAGCAATCGTCTTGGCCAACACCCTCATATCCTTCTTTTGTGGGAGAGGATGTGCTGGCATGCCAAACAAGTCGAGCTCACCTACAGTACTATTAGCCCCAAACCTCCATACAGTATCTCGTAGTAATCTTACCATTCTTGGTCTCGTAGTCAATCTCAATTCCGAATTTCTTCGCCGCAAGCTCGACAGATCGCTCGGCAAGTGCAGTGATAGTGGCAAAGGGGTTGACGCCCACGGCGGTGGGGACAGCTGCACCATCACAGACGATGAGACCCTTGTGAGTCTGCCTTCCTTCCTCATCTTCGCCGGTGAAAAGTTCGCACTCATGGTTGACAGCGCCGTGGTAGGTGGTACCGTCGGAGCTTACTCGCGCTCCACCACTATAACTGGTCAGCAACGGGATTGGATTAGGAGCAAATGAGAAAGGGGACTCACATAGGGTGCACAGTAACTTCTTGAGCACCAAGGAGAGTCCATGCTGGGTTAGCAACGAATTTACCTCCAGCAAGTTGAGTCATTCTGTCCAAGAAGTCGTGGACTTTAGACACTGATGCTGAGCGGCCAACGCCCGAGTAGACGAGAACAGGCTTGTTCTTCTTGAGAGTGAGCTTTCCTTGGCTGCCTAAACAATAATTATCAGTATACGGTCAGCAATGGAGGGTTGGGGCATCCACTTACTATCATGAGACATGATCAAGTACGCAGGAGTCCTGGCGATGCTGCCTTCAGAAAAGTACGGTCCGAAGAGTCTGCTACCAAACCAAGCAGCGGTCTTGGAAGCTCTCTGGAGGGCATTCCAAGCTGGTCGATGGTTGGGCAAGAGTGTCATCATGGGCAACATGAGAGGACCTAAAGCAAGGGGAATGGCGCAATCCTCAATGACAAAGCCCGCGAGAGGGTTCTTGGCGGTGCTGTTGGGATCACTCTCGTCCTTGATGTCACGCATGTCCAGGACGGACGTGATGCAGGGTCCCACTGGGCGATCCTTTGGAGGATCAGGATGGGCGATGCAGTTGGCCTCGTAATCTGTGTTGTATCTGTCATGCCGATTAGTTATGCATTTCTTTGAGATAAAAGGAAGTCCCTTACCCAAAGCCCAACATATCTCCGTTACCGCTCATACCACATCCAATCTCATCACTCAGGCTCAGACCAAGCTCCTTGGTTCGAAGGAGAATCTCAGTAGTTCCAATGCTACCCGCACCAAAGAAGACGAGCTTCTCGGCGTGAACCCACATGAGATCGTCATACAGGGTGTTGAACCGTCCTCTGTTGTTGCCGTGCCAGGCGAACCAGATGATGTAGCCCGGCCGGCCGACAGCCTTACTCACGTAGCGCACTTCGCACTCGCAGAACATCTCGGCACCCCAGTTCCAGGCGTCACTGAGGTAGTTGACAAGAGTGGTCGACTTGCTGCCGTCGTTGATGCCCGTTGCGTCCATTCCAGTGAGCTTAGAAGCTCTCATGTAGACACCGGTGCTGTTGGGACCATCCTCAAAGCGGGTTGTCTGAGGGGTTTTCTTGAAGTACTGTCCATAGCCCATCATCTTAGCTTGCTTCTTGAGAAGCTTCGCCTTGAGGAGCTCAGGCGAGGTATCGGGGTATTCTTTAGGCTCGAGAACACTCTCTGCTCGCTTATAGTCTACCTCAAGTTAGTTTGATGTATGCAAGATAGGAATACACGAGGATGAGAGTTTTCGAACGTCATAGTAACTTGACATGTATCATGCCACAGGGAAGAATATAGAAAATTTGAAGTTACTCACACTCGTCCCACTTCTCATGTCCCTTCAGGTCCTCAGGCCAGATGTCCATGTCAAGCACAGAGTCTGTAGCCCTCAGGAAGACATTGGCGTTGACCAAGCTGGTACCACCCAGACCATTGGCCATGTAAACGTTCTGGCCCTCTCCAACGACAAAATGGTAGAGTCCAGTCGGGTTGCGGCCTTGGAGAACATGGCCGGGGATGCTTCTCCTGTCGCCGGGGGCAAATTCGCCAGTGACTTGAAGCTCCTTGACGGCGTCCAAAAGATTCTCGGGGAACTCGCCAGGCCACTTCTCCTTGCCGCGCTCGAGAACACAGACCTTTTGTTTACCACGGGCCATTCTGCTCGCAGCTACACCACCTCCGTAGCCAGTTCCGATAACGACTACATCGTAAGAGTCGCGCATCATGTCAACTGGGAGAGAGATGCGAGGGAAGCGACGAGGGTTCCTGTTGTGTTGACCATCTTGGTGGTAATGACCAGCTGGGCGATCAGTCTCAACACCATGGCCGGTGTATTCGGTGTGATGTCCGTTGATGTGGGCGCCATGGTGGCCGTTGAAACCGTTGGTGGCATCGTGTCCGTCAGTTTCATCAATGAATCCGTCGACGACACCGTTGTGGCCGTTGGTGTCAACCGCCCCGTCGCCATTGAAGCCATTAGCCGACGGCGGGCGAGATCCGTCTTGAGAGCCCATTTTGGTAGTATTAGGCTGGTTGAAGATACCAGGCTAATTGGATAGCTGTGAGAAATCTTAAAGAGTGAAGATAGAAGTTGTCTGAAGATCTCAAGAAACACACTGCAAGGGGCCCGATAGGACGCCCATCTTTATATTATCTCTCGTCGCACTGACAATTCTGTTTTCTCCCAAACGCCACGAGAATCAGCCTCTGAAATCACATGTAAGTCACCTTCAACGATACACAAGATGTGCAGGGAGGCGTAAGCTTACCTCTTGGCCATGTCAGCCAGCCACGATTCCTCCCTCTCCCTTTGGCTATAAGATAACGACCTGCACAGTATTTACCAATCATCTGCGGCTGAAGCAGGTGGAAAGTAGGACATTCCGATCCTATATCACATGTAGTAAGCTTTTGGATTGCATGCCAAACAGCTGCGACTGGCGCAGGCAATTGAAACCCGTCAGCTATAGATGGGAGAGTTCTCGAATCCGATAGGTTGAGACATTGTAATTCTACTCAACTATCATATGCTTATTATCGCGAGGGCATCTAGGACAGAGGTAATTGATGTGTCGAGAGTAATAAGCGGTAAGGTAAGAATTGTAACACTGTTTGATGCTGTCAGAGTTGAAGTCTTGGTGATAACAGGCGTAAGCCTAGATTTCAGCTCCGTCAGCCACTTTTCGTATTTTTCTCCCTTTATTGAACTTTCACATGCAAGCTGAAGATAAAGTTGTTGAGTTTCGATGGAATTGGAGAATGGAACTTGTGGTTTCGTCAATGGCTTGCAATTGACCAGTAAGTTACCGTTTCAACGTTCTTAGTCATGATGATCTAGTGCCGGGTCCTCCCTTCAACTGTTTATCTTCAGGTACCACATGTGATAGAGGATCAATTGTCGTAGTATATATACTTATACCGGTTTCTTCAATGCTGTATTACATCTCTCAAGCTTCTTGTCAACCAAGTTGTACAACACTCAGCCAGAATGACTCCTCACGTCGACCCTGACAAAGACCTTGCCTACATTCAGCCCCCTTCTTGGGAGGGTCTCAAGGTTGTCAAGAGGCCACCTCCGTACACTGCCACTCCTTTGAAGCTCTTTTGGTCTGATGTGAAGCTCTTCTTCCAGAACTTCTTTTACCTTCCCTACATTTTTGTCCCCCTTTATCCGTGGCAATCAGGTCCGTTCGCCGAACTGTACCCCTCGCCTGAGAACCTCACAGACATTGCCTACCACTCCGTTCTTTTTGTGACCCAATTGGGTTTCATAGTTTCCCTCGTTGCTTTGGCTTTTCTTCCTACTTTTGCTTATATCAGCTACGTCGCTGTCTTTTTCGCCACTAATGAGCTTGTCTGTTGGCACTTCAACAAAGGCATTCCCCGCAGTGGCCTTAAATCTACGGAAGATGCATTCACTCGAAGCTGGCCTCGACATGATGATGAGGCTTGGATCTTCCTCAACGGTATTTGCGTAGGGTATGTTGTCTTTTAACCCTATATTTACATCGTTGTAAACTAATATTCTGTGTTTAGCAAGAATTGGTTCCAAAAGAACATTGACCGCCTCTCACGTACTTTCCATCGACCAATTGTTGGCGTTCACAACCGAACGTAAGTCAATGAGATCTCCCTTAGGAAGCATACTTAAAAGCTAAAACCAATTTTGAAATCTCCAGTGCTGGTGTTATCTTTGATCTTGTTCAATGCTTGATCCAACGCTCCCTTCTTTATGCTACACAAGACGTCAGAGAATGTTACGTGCTGGTCAAGAACGCCCTTCTCGATGACCGAAAGAAGAAGGTTGTCTTTATCCTTCACTCTCAGGGTGGAATTGAGGGAGGCATGATCATCGACTGGCTCCTGGACGAAATGCCCATTGAAAAGCTTCAAAAACTCGAAATCTACACTTTCGGCAATCTCGCCAACCACTTTAGTAACCCGTGTCGCGGCGGCGACCCCGAATCCCCTGTGATTCCTCACATTGAGCATTATGTCAACGAAAAGGACTTTGCCTGCCGTTTCGGCGTCCTCGAATTCACCAGAAACTACAGTCAGAACGAGAGCCGCTTTGCAGGCAAGGTTTTCGTCAACCGAAGCGGTGGTCACCAGCTTAACCAGCACTATCTGGATCACATGTTCCCACTGAACAAAACTCTGCACAAGGCGCGAGAGGCGAGAGATGGAGACTTTATGAACCGAAAGGTCCGCATCCGAAAGGATGGTCTCATCAAGGAGACTACCAAGGCTCAGCTTCCCCCTAGCTTGGTTATTTCCAGAGACAGCGAGGAGAAGAACGGCATTATCAAGCCGGATGAAGTTCCCAAGATGGGTGATCTGAGCCGACTGTGGAAGTACCGCAACGGGCAGATGCCTGAGTCGTACAAGGGTGTCTTGACTGGAGGTCTTTAGAGGCTGAGCACGGGGAGTTGGCATTAATTATGCTGAGCTGGCAGTAGCAGAGTGGTGTGAGGACTCGGTTCATTGTATCACTGGGGGAAACAGGAAAGAAGATTGATACGTGTTAGGGAGATTATCGAAGCTATGTAGCTTAATATCACAGCTGTGCTTGAACTATCCGATCCATGTCCATGTTGATCTGTGTTTATGTACTGGTGACATTGTTTCACTCAACGTCGTGAGAATCACGCCCCTGTGTAGTACGAGCCCTAAGACCCCCAGCATTCCCAGACACCGTCCGAAACACGGAACTTGACGAGACATTCTCATGCATCATGACTCCATTCTCTCCATGTCCAGATACCTCACTAGAAGGAACATCCCGCTCGGCAGCCCTTTTGGCGTCTCTACCAAACCACCTCTTCCGAGCCCATGGAAGGAAGTTGTAATACCCACCACAAGCAAAAACTCCACACCACAGAACAAACTCCGTCGCGTAGATGACAATGCCGAGTACATCAAGTTCGGGTTGAAAGAAGACAGATATCAGCGAGAAGACATCTCCCGCTGCGTCGATGGCGACGAAAAGGAATGAGATGCCGCGCACGGTTCGATGGACCCAGATATCCCAATAATGAGTAAGCACACCCGCAGCAAGTAACGCCGCAGACAGAGAAGCCATGAGGATCAAGGGCCATTCTAAATCACGAGATTTAGCGATTCGAAGGGCGATGATTAGTCCGGCTTGGATTCCTCCCATGACGGCCGCAATGGGCACGACGACCAAGAGAGAGCGATAAACGCTCCATTTCTGACATTTGTCAGATTGTCTCACAGCAGAGGGCAATGTGCTAAGTATTACTTACCCGCTCATAGTAGTAACACTGAATCCATGTGATGAGACTCAAAAGCGTCAAGATCTGAGGCTGGATTCGCAGGGCAACATTAAATTCCTTGACGATATTGTAGACACCGAGTGGAACGCCCGCCCACGCCCAGAGCATCATCATCGAAGGCTGAAGACCCGTCGCATTATGCCGACGATAATTAACGACAATTTGGGGAATCAACTAAAAGCCTGCGTATCAGTCACTATGTGCTTATGTGAGTGAGGGAGGAGGACTGACCTGAATTGACCAGCACACCTAACCAACGTTAGTAAATACTTTTTTTATCGAAGATCGTAGGACTCACAGCTCCCAAAGTGCCGAGAATGTTGGCAGCTACAGGGACATCCATTTTCGCATTGAGAAAAAAACTTGAAGCTTCAGGGAAAAGGATCAAGTAAAGCCGAAACAGCTTTGGATGGTATCAGCGTCCGAGACCGGTGGATTGAAGAAGCGACCGAATATGACGCGCCAAGATGTTAGGCCATGCTAGCAAATTTGGTGGGGTTGCTTAACATCCGACAACGATCCCTGTTCTGTACAGTAAAAGAATTGAATCCGTCTCAATGAGTAATGTTTCAGTGTTACATTTCCATCCTGATAACTACCGTCCATCAACTTCATTTTATTGTTGCACTTTGCTCTTATATGCCGGTTCCCAAGAAATTACGCAAGCTAGCAACGTAGGAGTTTGTCAAAACCACATGCTCATGGACTTTTAAAAACAGCGTCATAACGTTGATTATTTCATGATCTTATCAAGATCAGAACAGTTAAAGTCAAATCCGAAGTCTGTTACTGGGCATGTATGACCATTACCTCGTTAGAAATAGCCCATTTCGCCGACCTTTTTGTTTCCCCGACGATCATATTAAACACCGATCAAAACGTTGTCTGCAACTTCGGATAGTCCTTGGCCTGAGCGTGCAAGTCCGCATAGATAGCCGCCGATTGATCATCGCCAAGATGCTTCATGCGCTTCACGTCGTCCTCCTCGAGATTCTCAAGCACCGTCTCAGGTTCCTCCTTTCCGGCCTTCTGGTCCTTTTTCTGGGGTTCAACGGCCTTCTCGATGCCCGATGATTCGCCAATAAGAAGGATCTGGGTGTTGACGTAGTCAAAGTGGGCTGGCTTGGAAGGTAGCCAACGAAGAGATCGGAACTCATCAATGATTCTAATTCATGTTAGGGGTTATACTTCGAGAGGATGGGGTTGGTGCTTACTCCTTGGGAAAGTCAGGCCCCTCGGGCAATTGCGTGTTTTGGGGTCCTGAATACTGTGGGTTCTTGGTACTGAGGATAAAGCTCCCCTTGTCCTTCAAACCCAGCTCCTTCTGGACCTCCTCAAGATTTTCGGGCAAGGTTGTCAGGTAGGCCAGATGGCTCTCCCGACCTGTAGATGTAATAGCGTACACGCCCTCGCCCACTGGCTTAGCAGGTGGTGTACGGCGCGTACCGGCTGTCTTGGTATCGTACTCGTCCGCAGCCAGAAACTCCTTCTTGATCTCATCATATGAGGCACCGGACTTTTCGACAAACACCATGTAACGCTCCTTGCCGCTCTCGGGCAATGTCTTCTTGGGAAGAGCGAGCAGTCGGGTCTTCCCAGCATCGGGGATGGGGCCGTCGCCGAGACGAGCGTCCTTCGCGATGGGACGTAGCATGATGAAGGAACGGGCAATATCATCGACGCTCTCGGGATCTTCGAGGTTTACGCGACCGCGGATGAAGAAGTAGATGATGCCCTTCTCGAGAACGTTGGAAGGGACATCAGGCTCTTCAGAAGGCTGGATAGCATCATTGTCGTTGGATTCCTTCTTCTCACTAGGCTTGGAGTCCTCCTCGCCCTCTTTCTCAGCAGTCTGGTCCTTTTCCGCAGACTCGTCGGCCTTGTCATTCGACTTGGTCACAACATCGTCCAGGGTCGTCTGAGTATCCTTCTTCGTGCGCTTTGCATCAGGCGACTCGTGCTTGATCTGATGCTTCTCGCCAGTTGCGGCCTGCTCCTCCCCATTGTTGGTCTTCTCGACGGGGTTAGACTTGGAATCAGTCATTTTGGGTAGTCAATGGGATTGTAAATAACACAATTGACGAATTGAGAGGTTGTAGAGGTCAAGAATGAGCACGCTGGGAAGGAGGAAGGTTGCCTAGGGAGGTGGTGGACGCGTCGCGTTAAGTGTCACACAGGTGATGTCATAGACTATTCCTCACCAAAATGTCGTGTTTGCTTCGTGTCTTAGTTTGAGCCACACATAGCTCAAATCATCGAGTCATCATTGACTTGAAAGGTGTGGCTTAGCTCTCAAAGGATTGGAATACCTACTTCATGAGATACCGTCTGCAGTGGTCTTTACCATCCCAAGACCACCAATATCACGCTCCAGCAGTCGCAATGCTTCCCTTGCAAAGGGAGCCGCAGCACCACGAACTCTCAATGCCCATCTCAGTTCCTCAACTCGAGATGCACACCATGCCATTTCGTCGTAGGAGTCTGCAGTTGCCCACAGTAGTCCAGCCAAAGACCCAATCTCAGCTGCCTGATACGCCGCAGCACTTCCCCAGAATGCAGCAGTGTGCTCAGGGCGTAGAGAGCCAAGTAGTTCAATCGCAGACTGCAGCTTAGCACGAGCTGTTGATCGTAAAACCTCGTAGAGTGATGCAGGCGTATCGGGTGTTGTAATTCGTACCAAGGCACGATGAAGCGCAATCTCTACGGCTGCATGGGCCAGATGAAGAGCCCCGTTAGCACACAGCTCTCTAAGCTGGGTGTTGTGTAGTTGCAGCCGAAGTGGGAGATTGCCGTGCCATTCGCGAAGACGAAAGACCAAGGGTTTTGCCAACTCAACAGCGGCAACGACTCCCATCTGGTCCAACGTCCCGCCAGCGCGAGTAGCTGCAGCGCTGTAGAATGTGCGAATCACATCGCTCAGAATTTGGGTCAACTCAATATGACGGATAAACAAGTCCCAGCCAACAATAATAGGTGAAGTATGTTCGGGGTTGGCATCTGGGTCCATCTGGCCGAGCTCTGGATAATCGGGCGCAGTGCAGGGCCTGACGTCCCAGTCACTATCTTGGATGAGAAACGGTCGGCCATGAACAGACGCCCCCCAGCGGTCTTGCATGTACAAGGCCCAGGCGAGTCTTCGTCGAAGTCCAACTTCCCACGCTGGGATTGACCAGCAGCTGCAGTCGATATGAATACCTAGATCCTGAGCCATGGCAACGATTTGAGCGGTAAACATGCGATTCGACATTGGGTGCGTATGAGAGCCAGATTCAACGATCCGGCGGTTTCGTTGCAGGAGAAGTAGCCCAGCTTCCAGGGTACTGAGCTTTGGACGTCGCATATCTTGGGCAATGGTCCGTTCGGCCAATTCTTCTAGAGTTGCTGGGTCTGGGATGGACTCGGCTTCGCGGCCGGCGAGTGAACTGTCGTAAAGTTGCCAGTCAAGGGCCACCAAATAGACGGCAGCTAACAAAGAAGGGGCAAAGTGTCTGTGAGATAATTGGTGCTTGCTGATAAACACATCTTTGTGCAGGATGGGAAAGCTGGGGTGAACGATTCTAAAGTAGAGGTCGACTAATGTGCGACCTAGAGGATGAACAGTCGCTTCAATAGCATCCAGATCCGCGATGCGCATCTTCTCGGATGCAGTGGACTCATCGGGGTGAACGAGAAAGACAGTCTGATAGTCCAAGCGCCGAGCAAATGTAGACGATATTGGAAACGGTGGAGGGTCCTGCCCCAGGAGATTCGGGCGATGTAGATCAAGTAAAACAGGGTCACGATAGTCGGTAGGTCCGATATACTCGGCGTGTGTCTTAAGATCCAGACCAAGAGTATTGCTGAGAATACTAGGGCGAGTCGGCTCAGGCACAGTCTCTTCCAGCGGCATCACTGGCTGCATATGAGTGATTTGCTGATTGGGTGCAGAGTTGCTCTCCACGCTTGCCGGAGTAGAAGCAGCATCGCCATGTCGACTCGATGGAGACGCTCCTATCTCGAAGCCACCTACGACAGGCGGCGATGTCGTAGAATTTCCTTGATTTTCATCAACTCCATCTCGAGATTCGGCCTGCTTCTCACGCTCCCGCTCTCGATTCTGTCTCCGTTGACGAGGCGTCGGACCACGAAGAAATGTGCAGGGCTGGTTATGAAAAGTACACAAAACGCATCTTGACTGGCCCTCCTCCTTGACACAGCGCGTCTTACGGACACGGCACGTGTCACAGGGTCTTGCACGGGTGTTGGAAGAAGAGACGGAGGCTGACGGACCACCGTTACCACTTGGGCCGGCGGTCATCAAAGGTCGGCCGGCGCCGGCTCCGGCTTGGCCTAGGTCAGATGGACCGGCGCCAGCCCCGAGAGAAGACTGAGGTTGAAGCGGCTGGAACATGACCCCACCGTCGGCGTCTGGCTGATGGGCTGCTGCACGATGATAAGAGACAAGGGCCCATCTTCTGACTTGAGGTACCTTGTGTGTTAGCGGGGCCAACTCAACCCGTGAGTAGGCGAGATGAGACGAAAAGGTCGTTCAAGGCCGCGGGCGCACAGGATCTCCCATATGATCCGCCATCGGGCAGTCCTTATCAGTCATGGTAAGGTCGTAGTACGATAAGGATAAGAACTTCATTGGAGGCCGTAGACTGGAAATGGTCAGCCCCACGGGGTCGGAAGTCCGGGGAAACGGATATACCGAGCCAGTGAGACAGGAATGGTTCATGTTGTGAGACCTGAGTTCTAAAGATCCAACTTGAAAAGGACTCCAAAGAGGTTCAAAGTCAGCCTCAATTCTCATATATGCATTCGAGATATCAAGCCAAAGTAACATGTCGATCTAGTACCTCCACTTTCAACCTGGTGCAAGTTCAAGGGTCCAATGGCATGGCATTACGTGAAGCGATGTCCAATCACTCGAGACTTGTCTCTCTCAGTTATCAATTATCATGCACCTTGCTTCTACTGCACTCATACACTCACCTTTGAGAATAATATCCTCTTTTCAGGGCAATTGACTTGTAATAAGCAATTCGCCGCCGGCCATTGGAGCAATTTACCCTGACGACCAGGTTCTGCATGAACTTTAGCCGCCGGCGAGTTACTTGATTGGCCAATTCGACATCTGGGGCTTCTTATCATGTACTTTTTTGTGCAAGTCAACCTTCCAGAATATAGACGAAAGAATTAGGTAAAAATCTTAGCTTCAATGTTTCAAGTTCGTACACGAATTCAATCTTGTAAACATATCAACTATCGTCGTAGTGACTTGCTAGGTGTACGAAGTCCAAAGACCGCCGCCACGGAGACAACACGGCCGAAAGGGCGGACTTGTAAGCGGATTAGACTCGGCGATAGCGTAATTTTCGCCCTTCACCTTGAACTCTACCACAACATCCTGTACGGACCTCAATCCCCTCGACCTTGTGCAGAACCACGGCGTATCAGAGGTCAGAATCACATAATCTCGTGCATTTGGCCCAATCTCTACGGCATCATTGTTCGCCGCCGGGCCTTCGGCTACTATATCTCTCCCTCTCATCGAAGAAGGGTTCTTTTGCTACATACGCGTTATCAATCCTCCAACATGAAATCATTTGGATTCTTGCTTCTTGAGGCTATGCAAGTTTATGAACCGCGAAAATTCGAACCTGTCGAGACAATTCCTCAGTGCTATCTCCAGGCTCATCCCACTTGACTCTTGCCAAATTTTGGTATAAGTCTCCAACAGCGGCAGTTAAAGAAACTGCTCCTCCCATAGCATAATCCTCTTGTTTCATCATCATCATCATCACCATTATCATCATCATATCAACCAACACTTCGTACCAGTTTTATTTCTATTATTGTTCCTTACAGACAAGAAAACACCCTTTCCTCCCCATTCCCTCCTACGACCATGACCAAGCTCAAGCGCGTCACCAACGGTTCCCAGAACGGTACTCTAGAGGGCGGTAATATGCCATTTCCTCTGACTTTATCCCAATGGAAGGCTTCCCAAGTTGCTGGGGGTGGCCTTGAACGACTTAACGCTCTCGTCGACGCTGAAAAGGCAGCCAACTCAACCACCCAGGCCTGGATCTCACTCGCTACCCCTGAGCAGATCAAAGCCCAATGGACAACCCTTCAAACACTTGACCCTGATGCTACATCCCTTCCACTCTATGGCATTCCTTTTGCGGCAAAAGATAATATCAATGCTCAAGGGTTCGTCACAACTGCGGCTTGCCCAACTTTCAACTCTCAGCCAGCTGCTTCGGATGCCACAGTCATTGCCCGACTCAAGGCTGCTGGGGCAGTTCTTATCGGTAAAACAAACCTTGACCAGTTTGCAACTGGCCTCGTCGGTACCAGGTCCCCCTATGGCGCTGTGCCAAACTCATTCGATCCTACCCGGGTCAGCGGTGGCTCCAGCTCTGGAAGTGCCGTCGTTGTTGCTCGTGGTGTCGTGCCCTTCTCTCTTGGCACGGACACGGCTGGTTCTGGTCGAGTCCCTGCAGGGCTCAACAATATCGTTGGATTGAAACCAACTCGAGGAGCACTGAGTACTCATGGTGTCCTTCCTGCGTGCAAGACCCTCGACTGCGTCTCGATCTTTAGCCTTACGGTCGCAGATGCAGAAACCGTGTTGTCTGTAGCAGAAGGGCATGATACCAGAGACGCATATTCGAGAACTCGACCAGATCCCAGCGGTACTCACACCGATGAGTTTGGAGGCTCGGCCAAGCTCACAAAGCCTTCGCTAGCTATTTGTGCTTCGCCAGAGTGGTTCGGTCGTGACGATCACTACCCAGCATACGAAAAGGCTCTGGTCAAAGCAACAGCTCTAGGCTGGGTTCTTGTCCCGGTGGACTTCGATCTCTTATTCCAACTTGCGCGGTTGCTGTATAACGGCCCGTGGGTTGCTGAGCGATACGAAGCTATTCGGGAGTTTATCGAGAAGTCCTCGTCAGAAGAGATGGATCCTATTGTGCGAAAGATTATTATCAGAGCTCAGTCACTTTCAGCAGCAGACGTTTTTGCGGGCGAATACTTTCGTCAAGAATTAACTCGCCAAATCGAACAAGCATTCGCCCCGTTCGATGGCCTCTTGGTTCCCACCTCTCCAACCTTTCCCACGTTGGAGCAAGTTTCCAAGAGCCCTGTCGAGGAGAACTCAATTCTGGGCACATATACAAACTTTGTCAATTTCCTAGACTGGTCAGCTCTCTCTATTCCTGCAGACTTTAGATCAGATGGACTTCCCTTTGGTATCACTCTCGTCTCGACTCGCTGGCAAGAGCCGTCCCTTCTCTGCTGGGCTCGTGACTGGTTTGGTGACGAGAAAAGAATGTTAGGCGCGACTGGCGTTAAAGCCCATGAGCCTCCAACCTTGGCTCTGTCACCCTCTTTAAATCACATCCTCATTGCGGTCGTTGGTGCCCACCTTTCAGGGTTCCCGCTCAACAAAGACGTTGTATCCCGGGGCGGAAAGCTTATGAAAAGAACAAGCACATCACCTTTTTACCGCCTTTACTCATTTAACACCACAAGCGGCCCAAAGGAGTCGGGACTGGGACGAGTAGCTGCCAATCAAACAGGTGCAGAAATTGAAGTCGAAGTCTGGAAACTTCCCATATTTTCTCTCGACAGCTTTATTTCTACTATTTCTCCTCCTCTTGCAATCGGTTCGATCGAGCTCATAGACGGATCTTGGGTTCAAGGATTCGTATGCGAACCGGAACCGCATGGTCTTGACGGCGCCATGGACGGCTGCGGCAACACAGGCCACTGCAACACGACGGGCAACATGATGAGATTTATGATGGAGCCTTCCATGATGACACAGATAATAAATTCTGAGCACCGCTACACCCAGCCTTCCTCCACTTCGACAGCATCTCAGTACGTTGCCCACGATCCCAAGCCTCCTTTGCCAAAGGCGGTTCTTGTGGCAAATAGAGGAGAGATTGCGGTCCGGATTATCGAAACTATACACAAAATGGGTCTTCGAGCTATTGCCGTCTGCTCCCGCATAGACGCAGATGCCGCGAAGGTTTACAAAGCCGACATCTTGGTTCCTCTTCGAGGGTCTTCGGTTTCCGAGACGTATCTGGACATGAAGCAGATACTGGAAATAGGTAAACGGCACTCAGCGAATGCCATCATTCCCGGCTATGGTTTCCTATCCGAAAATGCAAAGTTTGCTACCGTCGTTGAAGAGAGTGGCATAATCTGGGTTGGGCCAACTCCACAGCAAATGACTGACCTCGGACTGAAGCATCGTGCCCGTGAAATCGCAGCCAAGGCTGGTGTCCCAATTGTTCCTGGCTGCGATAGCTTACTCACATCTTTGGACGAGGCCATCAAGGAAGGTAAGCGAATCGGTTTCCCTCTAATGTTGAAGAGCACCGCTGGCGGTGGTGGTATCGGATTGAGCCACTGCTTGGATGTTGAGAGTTTGGCAGCCACGTTCGAGAGTGTTCAGAGGCAGGCGAAGGCAAACTTCGGCAACGGAGGTGTATTTCTTGAACGCTTTGTTCAACGAGCACGACATGTCGAAGTACAGATCCTCGGAGATGGCACTGGGCGTGTCATTTCAGCTGGCGATCGAGATTGCTCTTTGCAGCGCCGTCATCAAAAGGTTATCGAGGAGAGTCCTGCTATCATGGTTCCAGAAACCGTACGTGAGGAGATGCGAGCGGCTGCGCTCCGTCTTGCGTCTTCGGTCAAGTATCGAAATGTTGGTACAGTCGAGTTCATTTACGACATCGATACGAAGGAATTCTATTTTCTGGAAGTGAACACTCGGTTACAAGTCGAACATCCTGTCACTGAGTCAGTAACTGGTCTTGATTTGGTTGAATGCATGCTCAACATTGCAAATGGGGAAGCTACTCAGCTATTTGAAACAACGCCTCAAGTCACAGGTGCTTCGATTGAAGTCCGTGTATACGCTGAAAGCCCTATCCAGAACTTTCGCCCCTGCGCCGGCCGTATCACCACACTCGAGTTTCCCTCTACTCTTCGAGTCGACACCTGGATCAAAACTGGGACAGAAATCACCACCTCTTACGATCCGCTACTAGCGAAACTCATCGCATCCGGGTCTAGTCGCGAAGAAGCCATTGAAAACATGTTCAGCGGCCTTTCAGCTACACGTATCGAAGGTGTACAAACCAATCTCGAATATCTGCGTCAGATTGTGGCCTCGTCTATGTTCAAATCTGGCGAGTACACAACGAAATCTCTTGACGCCTTTCGGATCAAATCCTCTTTTTTTGAAGTACTCGAACCCGGAGACTTGACCACAGTTCAAGACTATCCTGGTCGCACTGGATACTGGAATATCGGTGTCCCGCCTGGTGGCCCCATGGACTCTTACTCCTTTCGACTGGCGAACCGACTTGTCAATAACCCCTCAGATTCCGCCGGACTCGAGTGTACTTCGAAAGGACCGTCTCTGAGGTTTCGTTGTGATGCTATCGTTGCCGTCTTGGGGGGTGTTGCACTAGTCGCCATCGATGGCGTGCCTGTTTCTCAGAACCAAGCCATTGGTATAAAAGAAGGCCAGACACTAATCATCGGAGCCGTTGAGCATGGTCATCGGGTCTATCTCGCCGTTCAGGGAGGAATCCAGGTTCCCGTCGTGATGGGAAGCCGTGCAACTTTTGAACTTGGTAAGTTCGGCGGGTTCCGCGGTCGCAAGCTTCAGCAAGGCGATATTCTCGCTATCGAGCCTTCATCTCATACTTTCGTTGGCGAGCCTTCTCAAGTGGCATCGCCAGTGCGCATGAAAGGTCACCGCAAGGCCTCATGGACTATCAGAGTAGTCCCTGGGCCCCACGGCGCTCCAGACTACTTTACCCCTGAGAGCGTCAAGTCTTTGTATCTGGGTAAATGGAAGGTCCATCACAACAGCAACCGTCTTGGCGTGCGTCTCACGGGTCCTCAGCCAGAATGGTCCCGAGAGAGTGGCGGAGAGGCTGGATTACATCCCTCCAACATCCACGACGCTCCTTACTCTATCGGCAGCGTCAGCTTTACTGGAGACGAGGCAGTCGTTCTGTGCTGCGATGGTCCAAGTCTCGGTGGCTTTGTGGTTTTTTGTGTAATTGCTTCGGTGGATATGTGGATGATGGGACAGGTTCGACCTGGCGATACGATTCGCTTCAGTCCTATCAACCTTGGGGTTGCGATTGAGTTGGGGAAGCAGCTCGACCATGCTATTGAGAGCCTCTCGCTTCTTCCGAAATCTGAGAAAATAACTACCGACGAAGGAATCTTGAGAAAACAGTTGGAAAGTATCTCTGCTGCAGTTGGCACTATTGAACACGATGGTCAGAAAATAACTGTTCGTCAAGCCGGAGATCGAGCTTTCTTGTTGGAATTTGGCGACGCTTCTGCCTTTTCTATTCGCCAAAGCTTTGGAATCTTTGCCTTTTCTGAACAGCATCAAATTAAACCCATTCCCGGTGTTGAGGAACTCACTCCAGGTGTCTTCAGCCTTCACGTCATGTACACGCGTGGTCTGTCCCCAAGCATCATGATGGCGCACCTGGTAGAACATGTCAAATCGTACAAGGTCCCGTCCCAGATTCCCTCGAGGAAGATTCGTCTTCCAATTGCCCTTGACGATAGTGTGAGTCGTACGGCTATCAAGCGGTACGCAGCGACGATTCGAGGAGACGCTCCATGGCTTCCGAGCAACATCGAGTTCCTGAAGCAGCTGAATGGTATCGGCAGTTTGACAAGTATCTTGGAGGGTGGTGAATTTCTGGTGCTTGGTCTTGGTGATGTGTTCATGGGTTCGCCGTGTGCGATCCCCTTGGATCCTCGTCGTCGGCTCTTCGGGACAAAGTACAACCCATCGCGATCTTTCACGCCTCGTAGCACTGTTGGTATCGGTGGACAGTACATGTGCATCTACGCGACAGATTCTCCTGGAGGATATCAGCTCGTCGGACGCACCATCGAAATCTGGGACTCTGACCTTGTCTACACCGAGAGCGCTAAAGCATGGCTATTCCGCAGTTTCGATCGCATTTCCTTTTATCCCGTCGAGGAACTTGAGCTTGATGACACACCTAAGTCCAAGCTTATTCAAATCACCGATGACGTTCTCGACCTAGCTGATTATGAAGCGTGGTTAGAGGCTAACAAAGAGTCCATTGCTCACGTGGCGTCTCACCGAGAAAAGTCCATCGCCAACGCACCCTTTGCTGACGAGCTTCTCCGGCCGTATCAAGTCAAACCCAATACGAATGGCCATGCTCACGGCCTCGACAGACTGAGCCTCTCGGGTGAGTGGATCACGGCGGCGATGCCGGGTCGGTGCTACAAGGTCGTAGTGAAGGAGGGCACGTCTGTCAAGAAAGACGAAGTCTTGGTAAGTTGGACTTGAAGGTCAGATGGTTAAGTGAATGATGGCTGACCTATTTTTCAAGCTTTGCATCGAATCAAGCAAGATGGAGGTGGAAATCCGTAGCCCCGTGGGCGGGAAGTGTTTGAGTGTGCTGGTGCAAGAAGGAAATTTGGTTGACGCGGACGATACCTTGGTTGTTATTGAAAAGTAATCAAGGTTGAGTTCTGGTCGCGAGAACAATGGATTGCCGCTTGTCACTTTGAGCACATGCACTTGTTCTGGGCATTTGGTTGCGGTACAAACCTGGAGTAGTCACTGGTACCTTTTCACTAGACACTTGTTCAATTGAGAGGCGCGTTCAGATTGGTCACAGTCAAGATGTTACAGAAGCAATGTGTGTCAAGTGTCTGATTGTTTTGTATCAATAGTGAGTGTCCAGCCCCCATTCCAATTCTCTCGCTCTCACTGGCTCGGAGTTGTCGACTCGCCTACCACTTCAGTGCAGCAGGACTCCTTGTCCCCTGTTGCGTGGGAGCCCGGATCGGACGTGCTTGCAAGCGCTGCACTGCATATCTCCTCAGGAACCCGAGGTTCGCAAGGTGACGTCCAGTGTAGCACTTGCAAAAACGAACGGTCCGGGCTCCCACGCAACAAGGAACAAGGAGTCCTGCTGCACCGAAGTGGTAACATTTCTACGGACAGGAACTGCCCAGGAACCTTCCTAAAAAGCCTCCACTTCCCTTCCATGAAATCATCTTCCCTGGGGAGGCCACCCGGAGGCAGTATTCTGCAAAGTGAGAAGGTTAGATGAGTCTGAACAAGAAGGACAAGATGGAAAAGAAGAAAGGATGTGACATACCTGAACACGAACTCCGGAGACCTCCCCACTCTGATGAAGGCGTAGCCTACACTAGATGATTGTCAGCAGTGAGTAAAAGCAATGAAAGAGAAACACTTACTTGCAATCATTTGCAAAGTCAATTCGCAAGTACATAAAGTCATACTTTCCAAAAGACGACGAAGTAGGCCGAAGCCTATCTTGCAAGCACGTCCGATAACCGGATGTTCTGCAATGCGAAATGGTTAGGTGAGGAGAATGAGAAGATGAGTGAGTACTTACAGGAGAGTAGGCCAGCACCCCCATAGGAGGGGGCAGGGTAGCCGCTCATGGTGAACGAATGGCGACACGCCCGATATCTGCAATTCGGAATGGTTAGGTGAGGAGAATGAGAAGATCAGTGAGTACTTACGGCGGCGGCGTTGAATCCGTCACTGGGTGCAGGGGGAAACCGAGCGAGGCTCTATGAGCCTATCTTGCAAGCACGTCCGATAACCGTTCTTTGCCTATGGGTTAGTCTCCATCAAGAGAGATCTGCGAAGTGTCATGAAGGGACTGGACTTACCATCCGCCGAAGCGGGCACCAAGTGTGATCTTGACACCGTCGATGGTGACGCGTACCATCACCAGAGGTTCTGATGGAGAAGACCTGAAGTGGTCAAGGGAGGACTGATGTTGTAGTGATATTGTAATGATGTTGAGGTGTGGAAGAGGTAAGAATGTGATGATGATGCTGAGGAGAAGGAGGGAAAAGAGGTGATGGAGGCAGGAGAGAAGAGGGGATTTTATAGTCGTAGATTCTGGAAAAGTGGGGGCGAGTGATCTGTGATTTTGGTGGGAGCAGCGGCCATTATTGTGCGAGGGACAATAGGGCAGAGTGCGTGGTTGCCCGGGAGGCGAGGGCTGGCGGCGAGGCAGCAAGATCAGAGCGAGCGCGGGAGAATCACTGATCTGATTGGCCTCGAAGGATAATTCGATGATTCTCTACGTCCGAGAATATTCACTGGTCTCTGATTCAGCGTGGTGATACTGCTGCGTGGGCGTCTGGCTCGGCCGACCCGTTCCCCTGAACAGAGCCCGCGTGCAATTCCTCGCCAACCCCAAGACCCAGCCAACTTGCAATAATCTCATGACCATCTTTGATGAGTTTTTGATCAACTTTGACGAGTTTCTAATAATCATGAAGTGTTCTTATCATAAATTTATAGATGCATTAAACGTAATTCCATCGTGTAGTCCTCTAACTTGTAACAAAACTGGACTTTTGCACGGCCTCCGTCGTTGTGAACATCACTTCTTGTAGTCTCGACGCTTTGTCTACGACCTTGGTGTTGTGGTTCTATTGTTTTGCGCAGATGACGCATCGCCAGTGTCGAAATTCCCGTTGGACGCAGATGACGCTCAAATCACTCCTCCTAAAAGTCTCAGGGCAACCACCACAACAATTAATTTTGACGTTCAAAACATGTCTCGGAAGTAGAAATCTAGCTTATCATCACAAAAATGTGATTCGATTTTTCCTAGTGCTCGTGGTCGCAAGATCACGGCCAAGTGTCCGAGGCGGTCGTTGATACAACGTCCAGCAACCCCACGCTGCCACCGGCCCACCGGCCGCCTCCCGTAACTCAGACCCTGATTGACAGCTAACGGCCTGCGGTTCAACAGTTCGCAAGCCTGCTTCGTCTTCATTGGCTCCCCAAAATCGATCTGGCTCGGCAGTTGGAGCGAGGGTCCAGGCGGCAGATCAGCCAGGGGAGTGATCTCGTGGGTCTCACCGCCCTGGCTCAGCATTTATATCAACCGCTTCTCCCTCCCTTCAAGTTTTTCTCTTCTTCCTCATGCCAAACGACCGGTGGCTCCTGGAGATCAAGAAACCCAGAATCTGCGAAGCACTTCAGACAGGCTTCAGGGCCCTGCACCTGGAGTGTGGACCTGCTTGCAGGCGGCTGAACCAATTTTTGATTTGCCCAAGCCTTTTTTCATTGAGTTCATGGCCTTGTGCTGTGACTTGAAGAAGAAGCCTACTCTACATGTGACTGTTGTATCTTATTGTGGTTTGGATGTGGTGGGGGTGTCGATGTTTGCATGGAGGGGAACGGCGTATGCGTGAGGTGGATGTAGAACTTGTTGGAGGGGTCATTCTTATCTAGCAATGAATGATGAAGCATCACGATAGGACAATCAGGAGGTTTAGTTGAATCTGTCGTGCACACGCTCCAGTGACTGCTCCAGGCCTCGCCCGAAGTATCTCGTCACTCGTCTAGATACTCACCACCGACCGCGATCTACGTGTTTCCTCTATGTTGGTATTCTCATCGCATCTCTTCGTCGGTTTCTTGGTGTTTTCCGTGATCGTTGGGCCGCATCGTGGTTCGTCGGTAGAGTCGTCGACAAATCACCTTTTGGGGCATGCAGTGGGCAGTAACTAATCCAGCATTCTTTGCCGAGTCGTTTCGAGAATTCTTGAAGCTCAGCGACCTTTAAATTGTCGATCATCGAGCGTAGAGATCGTTCAGGGCGAGGGAAACGCGCTGCTGCCCTGACGTCGACATTTCAGAGGGGCACTCGCGCTGCCGCAGCCGTAGACAGTTGGTAAGGCCTAGGCAACACTACCATCTAGTCCACGCACACTCTTTTGTACCTTCACTAAAACAATCCCATTATCCAAAGTTCTTTGTCGTGGTGTTTCGACTACATTATCTCGTCCACTGTTCTCACCTGAACACGCTTTCTGGTCCGTACCGTCGTTCTGTTCGTCCCCTGAACACTGAACGAAGAACACTGACCTCATTGCCCGCCCAGTTCATCCAAGATTCTCTCACTGCACCGTTCTCAACTCTTCCCAGTCCAAGACATCTTCGAAGCCATCCTGACATCGAACGCGAGGTTATCCCCATTCTCACCCATCTCTACCGCTGTCGTCCTTCTTTCTCGTCCCCCGAGACCAGAAGCATCGTCGACCATGCTGCTCCTTGTTTTCCGAGGCGAAAGGTACTCCTTCTTCGTCGAAATATGCGACTACATCGTCACCATTCTGATCCTCGTCATCCTTCGCTATCTCATGGGCGTTCCCACGACCGCTTGATTTGCCTCTATGGCACGAATCGTGTTCTCGACAAAGACACACGATCCCGTCGAGGTTTCATCTCAGGAGGCCCTCCAATTTTCAAACATCGAAGGAACTGCTTGATCCAGTCATCACATCAGCATTCTCTACCTTATTAGCAGACGATGGTTCCCTTCAGGTTCTTATACGTATTCAACAGCTGATCGCGGTATCGCGTGTCATCGGTTCCCAACTGTGCTTCTTTCGAGACCTTGGCCACTACTTAGAGGTATTTCATACGTCGCAATGTGCTCCATAAGCGCGGAAACACTCTCGAAAGCATCGGTACTGACTATTTGACAAGTTTCATTCATTATTTATCACTTCCGACAGGTTCTAGGAAGCAGTAGCTGCAATTGCCAGCAATGAGTTCCAAGCAGACCGTTTTTGGTAGGCTATGAAGGAGTTACAGCGTGATAGAATCAAGTTTTAGAGGAGACTATCTCTGAAAGAGTACATGTCTATCTGGGACCACTTTGTTTTCCGCGGTGTGAACCGGAACTCACATCATAGGGCACTTTGACCAAGTCAACAGTACTATTACGGATGGATGGGAGTGTATTGGCCGGTTTAACATGTACACAGCTTTGTGAACTAGTCCAGAAGATTAGGTTCTTGCAAGAATCGATTTCTCCTCTAGTCTCTCAGCTTCAATGTTGTACTAACTTGCCAGCCAAGCTTCTGCCCCTTTTTTCTAACTTCGTCAGCTATGTACAATTAGAGAAGCTCAAGGCGGTATTTATATCTCTTCCTCTATCTCGATTCTCTGGAACGCATCTTGCTGACTACTGTCTTGAAACAGACTTTGCCAATTCCTCCAAAAGCTCCGAAGCCCGTTCCGCTCCTCCAAGTTCGTTAAGTTCATCACCCAACCGCCCTGCCCTCTCCGCGTATCCTCGATCATCCAATATTGCCCTTGCCGCACTTCGAACCTGCTCCGTTGAAGGATTGTCCGTCCTCAAGTCGATACCAGCACCAGCCCACCTGACCCGAGCCGCTGTGTCCTTCTTATCTTCGGTCTGTCCGGCGCAGATCAAAGGTACCTTGTGTGACAGCGCTTGAGTTACACTTCCGTAGCCGCCGTTGGTGATGAGAAGACAGAGCTGTGGGAGGAACAAATGGTATGGAATCCATTTGACGAATCGTACGTTTGGCAATTCTCCTACTCTTGATGTGATCTCTTCTACATGGGGTGATGCTACCACCAGAAGAAGATCAGGGTCACTTGAGAGAGCCTCTATGGCTGGTATGATCAACGAGGTCGGGTCCATGGCCAATGTGCCTTGGGTAATGCCAACAACACGAGGGTGAGCAACTATCTCATCCCATTGAGCAGGTAGTTGATCGGGATTGGTCGCAACTTGTGTGACAACCGGTCCAACATACTTAGTATGCCGTTTCTGCTCAGTCGGCTTCGGTAGCAGCTGGAACTCCAGTAATGGAGACGACGCCTGGATATGAAGAAAGGGGCTGTAGGTGAAAGATTCGATGGCCTCACCGTATGGTAAGTCCTTCAGTCCCAATACCTGTCTTTGAGTGTTGACCACTGGTCTTAAGAGCCATGGCAATTGAACCCACTGGCTGACGAGATGATGAAGGTGATTCCAGACCAACCCGAACCACGACGTCGAAGGACTCTCTCCCGAAACCGCCTGAGGCGCTCCCCAACTCGACATGTACATGGGAATAACACCAAGCGTCGCATAAACCGGAATCTCGCCAAGTTCATACAATGCTCTCGCTCCATAGGGCATCACATCGACCAGCAGCACATCTGCCTTAAAGTCCCGCAACACCCGACGATAATCGCTCACTTGCGCGAGAAGTCTCGACTCGAGCCGGTTGTACATCTTATCAAGAATTCCAGTCTCGTTTTGAGCCATGAGGGGAGCATCGACAATAGCGATGGCTTGTGTTGGGACAAAAGAAGCTCCTACGGCTCGTACACGGGCTTCATTGTCGGCACTTGTGAGCCATACGACTTCATGACCCCGACGGACAAGAGCCTGGGCTACGGCTTGCATGGGGTATGCATGACCGGCTGGGAAGTGAGAATGGAGAAAGATTTTCATGATGGATGACTTTAAAGGTGATGAACAAGGAGCATGTTGTTGATCGGTTGGATTGTTTCCAGCGGTGAGCTTACATGTTCACATATTGTACGTGGGGCCAATTATACGCGGCGGTTGTAGCTTGGAGGTTCTCATCTGCGATTAATCAATAGAACTGAGTAGACAAATTGATGCTTTAGCATTTCCTTTTTTTTCCTACATGAAGTTTTTTGACCTCTATTATTCTTATACACCAAGGTTTTCATGTAGTTGTTAATGAAAAGAAAGTATCACAGGTCAAATGAGGTTACCCTAAACCATGCCATCGATGTACTTGGGAATCCAAACCAAGAGGAACCCAGCTTTAGAATAAATTATAGGTCATGTCTGATTCTTTAGCTATTAATGAACGCAGTATTTCGTGTTTGATCCAAGTCAAAGAATTGTTCATCTTGTTCATAAGTCGTGACCTGTTCTAACCAGACGGGTTTGAACAACCCCAAGTCCCATTGCTTGTCACTTCACATCTTCTATCAACAAATCCCAACAGCACCAAATCATTTGACCATTCACCAAAAGCCATCGCCAACAATCAAACCAATTTTCTTAGCAAAACGTCTATCTACTACATGCATCCAACTTCGAGTGCAGAATCACAACGTCGCCCCCTTGCTACTCTTCTGCGGCATCAGCAAGTAAATTGAGATTCCAACATTTTCCTCCATGATCATGATCACCTCCAACACTTGTCGCTTTATTCGACAGTTTGATTAAGAGGAGCATGTCCAGAAATACATTGCAGTAAGGGATCGTCGCGAGGGACAACTAGCAGTTTCGACACGCAGCGAATATACACTACCGTATCGCTCGTCGAACACGTCCAAATTCACGATCCTTGTCAAGACGGTCGGTATAATCTTTACATTCCACTTGTTCTACCGAATCAGAGGATCGATCACCTGCTAGAGAAAATGACGACGCGATACCTCTGTCAACCTCGGGCCACACAGAGAGCAAGGCGACGACGAGAGCCAAGATCCGACAAGGTATGCTTGAAATGAAGACAGTCATGATAATTACAAAGCTGACGAGGAATATAGACAGTCGGCTATATCATTGCTGATGACCTCTCAAGGGCTAAGTTATCTACTCAAGCTGATTAGTTTGGCTTAGAAACTGACGACGGTATCAATAAGTCCATCACCAAGGAGAAAACGAACGAAAAACCCGAACGAGTCTCCTTGAGAAGAACTGTGACACACCAGAGGTTCGTGTCGAGCAGCCCCGACTCGCTCGATTTTGGTAGTTTTGGTCGTAGGCGACAAGGACACACGAAGCAAACGTCAGTCTGCAGAGGCCCAGCGACTATGAAGCGTGTCAGTTCGAACAATTCAGTAGAAATTCTAACGTTACTTGCGTATAGAGACAGCATCAATCCCGCTATGGTTACAATCCAGATACACGCTTGTCAAAAAAGGGGTACTTCAGCAGCATCTCGGGATCATGTGCACAATCAGGAGCGGCATGCTACCACCTTGCCAATCAACGGTTCCCACCAGCCATATGAATCATGGACCTTAAGCGAGAATATCCACAGGGTGTTGTCGGAATAGAGCAGATCGAGTTACGTACGTCGATGTCCTCCATGTCGATGTTTGAGGGCACGACCATGTTCTTCTCAGCACAGCAACCAACACGGCAACAGAACCACGGGAAATTTATTCACGGATCCAATCACTTGAATGGCATCAACGTCTCCCATTTGACTCTGCAGCCGAGGTAGATGATAGTTACAGCATGAGACATGGAGCTTCAAATCCCATGATGATGAACATGCTAAAATTCAGCGTCACGGACTCTCAGCTCGAAAGAATTCCCGGGCTTTCCAGCAGCACATGTGCTCAGAAGGCATCAGGCCGGTCAGTAGACATCATCTACAAGATCCAAGAAGTACAGTTCACAGCAAGGACCTTACTTATGATACATGCTGACGTGGCCTGTCGCAAGGGGGCAGCAACGTATCGATGCATATACAAACGCAGGTGAGGTACGTATACGCTCCAATGGATCGACATCGAACAATTTCTAACAGCTCTGGCGCTGCGTATGGCAGTAAAGGTGGTCGATAATACCGAACTGTGTCACCCAGAGTACGACTTGGATATCCTGTGTCATGAAGGAGCAGAAGCACCCGCACGCAGACGAACGAAGCGCTCGTGGGCCAGAATAACTGCGACAGACTCGAGCCAAACTTTACTTGGTTCCCCATTGATGACCATCGACAAGCAGTCATGATGACAAGACAACATTCGCCATGTCTGATCAAACCCCGTGAAAGAGGCACCGCCACGCCTACCTGACCCTGCTCGATCAGAGAAATAAACGACGATAGGGAAAGTCCGAAACTGTTGCTCACCATGAGAGATTGCAGAAATGTTGTTGGGAAAAGTGAGCGCCAAGTTTTCTCGTAAAGACTCCCCTATCTTGTGTCTCTGATAGGGAACCAGATCAGATCTTGGGCGCTTGTTCTATCCTACCGGCCCAACGACAGCTCTGATACGCCCTCTCCTGAGTCACTCACTTGACCATGCTAAGCCCAGACAAATCCCACTTCTCAACGAGCGGATCTAAGCCGCAATCATGATTCTTACAGCTGGTTTGAGGCTCGTTCGGTTTCAGGATAGTCCATGGAGGTAGAGCCTTCTCTAGGTAATGAGCTTAAGAGGCCTATGACTAGGTGACTTTTGTCATCTTCATTTTACTTGAGTAAATTTTGACAAGGTCATGACATGAAGCTAACAAAGTATTTGACAGGAGTCCATTTCCTACCATCGAGAAGATGGGTATACGATTCCGAAACCTGCCTTTGACAAATTCACGTTAAGTCCAACGAGCCAGAATTTGATATGAGAACAACCCAGATGAGCAAGGTGCCATTTTAATCAGACGGGAGGTTTTGGTCTTATTCATGATATACGTGGTCCGTACAAGCTTGGAGTTACGACGTGGCTATCCCCATGAACTATCGTTTGGAGAACCAACCCAGAGCTTCACGGATTGGCGACGTTAGTCCGAATCTTTCTTCGTACAACCTCATTCAGCAGCCGTATCTTCCTAACAAAGCATTCCACCACCCGACTAGTCTTGTCATCCAACCAATGGGTCTTACGCAAGAAATCTTCAAGTTATATTCATTGTCTAGCATGTCAATGACTGATTAAGGCGTGAGCCTTCTACACCATGGCCTAATAATCAGAGCATTCCATTTTAGCTCCTCTTCTGGTCATCGTTCTCTTCCTCACCCTCCTTCTCGTTTCCTTCGTCCGAGAATCTCGTCTCCTGGGCTATAGAAATATGTTAGCGTAATGATTCTCTGCCAAAATGCTTCAACTTACCACTCCACAGCTCGGCGTAAACGCCGTCACGGTCAATCAACTCTCGGTGAGTGCCCATTTCCGCCACTTGTCCCTCCTTCAGGACGATAATGAGGTCCGAATCAAAGATAGTACGAAGACGATGAGCGACAAACACGCTTGTTCGTCCCTTCTCTCGAAGGATACTATTGATGTTGAGCATGAGAGCCTGCTCGGTGTGAGTGTCTAAGGCGCTGGTAGCCTCGTCGAAGAAGAGCAGAGGAGGATCCTTAAGCAAGAGACGGCTGACAGCAAGACGCTGCTTCTCTCCACCAGAAATCATGAGTCCTCGCTCACCAACCTTGGTCTCGTAGCCTTCAGGGAATGACTGGATGGTGTTGTGGACGTGAGCACGCTTGGCAACAGCAACGACCTCGTCGTGGGTCGCATCAATAGAGCCGTATCGAATGTTGTGCTCAACTGTGTCGTTGAACAGAGGAGTATCCTGAGGAACAACACCAATGGAGCGGCGAAGAGACTCAAGGTTCACATCTCGGACATCCTGGTCATCGATCAAGATTCGACCACCCTGGACATCATAAGATCTAAACAAGAGACGTAGCAGAGTAGACTTTCCACATCCACTGGGACCAACAACGGCAACCTTCTTACCTGCAGGGATAGTCAAAGACAAGTCTCGCAGGATCGGACGGTTCGGATGGTAGGCAAAGTTGACGTTCTCGAACTTGATTTCTCCGCCCTTTGACAAAGCCAATGGCTTCGCGTCAGGCTTCTCCTTGATGTTGGCATTGACCTTTTGGAGGTTGAAAAGGGTCTCCATATCCAAAAGAGACTGTCGAAGCTCACGGTAGACGGATCCGAGGAAGTTGAGGGGAACTGAAAGCTGGAAGACGAGCTGGTTGACCATGACCAAATCACCGACAGTCAAAGTGCCCTCAGCAACACCACTAGCGGCAAGGTACATCATGCCTGTAAGAGCCGAAGAGAAGATGATGTTCTGTCCGCTGTTGAGGAAAGCCAGAGAGGTAGCCACCTTGATAGAGTTCTTCTCATACGTTTGAAGAGCCTTGTCGTAACGCGCAACCTCAAACTTTTCGTTGTTGAAGTACTTGACAGCCTCGTAGTTGATTAGTGAGTCCACGGCCACAGTAGAAGCCTTGTTATCAGCTGCATTCGCCTGTCTTCGGAACTTGGTTCGCCAAGCAGTAGTCCAGATAGTAAATGCCGTGTAGCTGACCATAGTCAAGACAGTGAGAGCCGCGAACTTGGCACCGTAGTTGTAGGTCAAAATTCCACAAACCATACTGATTTCAAGAGCAGTTGGCATGATGTGGAATACCATACTCGATAGAATGAAGCTGATTCCCTTGGTACCACGGTCCAGAGCTCTTGTCAAACCACCAGTCTGTTTAGAAAGATGAAAGGTGAGGTCGAGTCGTAACAGATGATCAAAGACATTGCAGGCCACCCTTCGGATAGCATTCTGAGCAACGGAAGCAAATACAGCGTTTCGTAGTTCCTGGAATATCGTTGCGCCTATACGTGATGCGCCGTATGCAAGGATCATGGCTCCAGCAACTGTTGTCGCGGTACCTCCAACCGCAGCAATATCGATGTTCATGGAATCGACAATGCTCTTGAAGTAGAAAGGAACCTGTACATTGAGAACCTTTGCGCCAATCAACAGAGAAACAGCAAGGCTGACTCGCAGTTTTGTACCCCAGTCATTCTTGGGCCACAGATAGCGAGTCATCTCTTTCATGATGGCCCAGTCAGCCTTGCGCTGCTCTGTCGCAGACTTGTCCACAGTCGCAAGAGGATCATTTTGTTTCGTCGGTTGCTTGTTTGCGGGAAATGCGGCCGAGGGCTTTGCCGTCGTGGATTTCGTAGGCTCGGGCGTTCGAGGTGGTTCGCGACGCGGGGCAGAGGTCCAGAAGGTTTGGGAGAGGCCGGGTCGCTGAGATATTGGAGATAGTCGAGAGAGTGCAAAAGTATACCGAGGACACGTCCTCGACGAACGCTGCAGTAATTGAGGTATCATATTGGCGTTTCGGCTCAATACGAGCTCATCATGGGATGTCGGAGATGGTGATAGCGGGGAGCTGCCCTGACTTTACAGGTGCGGGATAGCGCGTCAAGATAAGACACGAAGAGACAACAAGGTACCGGAGCTGCCAGGAACCTTGCGACGTCTGGCTGCAATCCGGTAGCAGGCCAAAGAGGTGTTTATCCCAGCTCGGGGGCAGGGGATTTATAAGTACCTTAAGTGATTAAGTCGAAGCTCACCTAAGGTAAGTTGCCAAATCGAGCTGAATGATGCAACCAGTTGGGGCCTCAGGCAGCCGATGATCGGAGCGTCTATCAACACATCCGGGTACACTCGGTCTTGACAGAAAACAGAGAATAATACCAAAAAATGCAATGATAGTTGGTTTCAAATCCGTGGAGTTGTTTTATATCGTTATTCCGTAGAAAAGTGAATTGACATTGTTCTTCTGTGTCCGTGTTGAACGCCTCCCAATTGTCACTTACACCTCGGATGACAACCGATGGTGCAATTGATACTCAATCGCGCAATAATTAGGATAAACGTCGCCAATTGAACCGACAAAGTTATGACAATACATGTGGTGTACTACAATAGCGTTCCTCTATCTAGATGGTCCAAGACAATGTTGACATCTTCCATGACAGCATTGCAGTAGCAATAATACACCAGTAGGGAGAGTAAGTTTGGGTGGAAGTATCAATATGAACGAGCATAAAGATATGCTGAGATGGTAAAAACTATTCTAAGCTTGGGGTGAAATATCATATATACTCATAAGATTTTTTAATAGATGTACTCACTTATACTTCAAGTTTTACTGTCTGCTCGGCATGTATATCATGACTGCAATACGATGCAAGTATGATAAAGAATCGAGATATCATGTGCGAAGGTGATATGAGGAACGATGGACGGTGATAAGAACAGATCTATCGGCAAATCACTCGGCCTCATATCGGTTTCCCAGTCACTTACAGGGCTTGTCTACGTCCGTGTTTCGATTGTCATGGCGTGCGCCATATCTCTAACGATACTTCCTAACACTTCACGTTCATTGTTTCTCTGTCAAGTAGTAGCATGCTACGACAAGAGGTTTCTCAAAAGTGATACCGTGCTGTCTAACAATGCAAAGTCTCTGACTTTAGCAACGAGAGTGGGCCTCATTTCCGAGACTTAACCAACGTCACAACTAAACTATTATCGCACAACAGAACTGCTGCAAGATATGCAAGCTAGTCGTCAAGTATCGTAAACAATCATCTACCGAATTAGACAGTTCAAAGACGGTTGAAAGAACCTCGTGTTTTTACAGAAGGAAGCAATACCAGGCGATTGCACGTGCCGTACCCCGCAAAAAGGCAGTTGAGGGCCAATAAAAACCTTGGATCTAAAGCCACACCCGGTAACATGCAGCCCTACCCGTCGCACGTGATGCCTGCGGTATCAAATTGAGCTTGATCTCAAAACACCACCACCAAAAGAAATTATATCGCAACGCAAAAGAAAGGTCTCGGAGGGAGTCGAACCCTCGCTGGCGGAATCAGAATCCGCAGTCATAACCGTCCCTGAAAAGGTATGTAGAAGCTATAGGGAGTCGGGATTATAGAATAGATCTGGTCAAAGAAATATTAGATCTTGGACGGAAACTAGAAGAGACGAGAACAGTCCTCGCTAAGATCTTTCAAAGATACCATAAAGGGCCCGCCACTCATCCTTGCCAGAAGTCACTCCTTAACCTTAGAATCTTGATAGAATAGTCAAATATAATCTTCACGTCGACTTCATGACCACCAAGTTACAAGCAATATCCATTTAATTGGATCTATAGCATATAGTGTGTCCTAAAAAAATCCCAGTTACCAAGTCCCAATATCCCATTTTGACCGCCGCGGTGCGCATAATAAAGACAATTCATCTCCCAAAAAATAGTCCCAGATGCCCGCGTGTTGACGACCGCGATGCGTAAAGTAAAGACGATTAATGACTCCTAAGGCGAACCAAATCGTCAAGCGTAGCAGAAGAGTGACCAGTGCATCCCGTAGCTAGAACAGACTGATATGTCTATGTGCTATCACTCTTTTGAGGCGTCTAAGATGATTGACAATGGTTGGCACGATCGCCATTCAGCTGCTGCTGAATGGCGTTCAGCTCAGACCGGATGTTGTCCATCTTCTGCCCAAGGCTGGTGACGCCTTCCAACGCCATTTGAATAGCCTTTTCTAGAGCCTGGTTGTTGTTCGGAGACGTTTGCGGAGTCGGGCCGTTCATACTAGATATGATCGCAGACAAGTTGTTCAGTTGATCCTGTACTCCTCCGAAGCGATTGTCCGTCCGATTGCCCGTCCGATTGCCCCCCATTGCCAGCATTTTCATCTGACCATTTGAGTCGTTTATAACAGACTTCTGGATGCCTTCCATCATATCGAGAATCTTTTCGATGATATCCTTGAATTGGTCCATGTCGAATCTCCTGTTGGCTCTCTCAAGGCGGTCGACCCTTCTAATGAGACTAACGATATCATTTTCGTGATAGTCTTGTATACAAGCGTCTATCTTGTTTGCCCTGATCTGTTGGTCCATCATGCGAAGCCTATCCTGGACCCAGTCGATCCATTGCTGGTCCAAGTAAACCCTCGCGGCCCACGGGACGGGCCCCTCCTGGGCGGGTTCGTGC